>VMRN01000006.1:2365989-2455168 GCA_010277015.1 Poeciliopsis turrubarensis
TAACACAGTCATCTATCATAACCACACTAACAAAGATTGGGAGGAAAGAAAGGCGGAGGAAGGAAGGACGAGGAAAAGAAAAAGCATGAAGAGGAAAAGCTCAGAAGCAGCTGCTAAATTGCTTTCAAACGCATTCGCGCACGCACACGCACACACACTCATCCCTTTGCTCATCAGCGACAAGCAAATAGACTTTTTTTCCTGCCTCTACACCCTCCATCCGCTGTCACCAAATCTGAAGTCAAAATGAAGCCTTCAGTCCCAGAACAGCACATATCAAGAAGAAGAAAAAATCTACAGGGTTCAATCAATCTCAAATTTGAACCACACTGACCCTGCAGAAAATGTCAACAAATACGAATTCTGTGGCACTAAATGAAAAGATATAAATATATTTCAGCTAAGAATAAAGAAAAATGTAAAGAGGTTGAACTGGTTTTATTATCTTTAGTCTGTTATGGTGAGATCATTCAGAGGAAGTCCATCTTCTTTAAACCAACTGCTTTTAAAAACACACAAAGCTCTTGGTGTTTGGCAATAAGTTGATGTTTTTTGGTGTCTGGAAAATGAGCAGTTTCAAAAACTTCTCAATTGTTAAATCACAATTCATAACAGGGGTGTCAAACCCACTTCTTTTTGGGCCAAACCAAGATCATAAAAGCTCTTAAAAGGCAGATTGAGCCCGAATGCATTGATAAAAACCTGTCCACAAACTGGTAAAATATCAACAAATTCTTCAAATTAAATAATGTTATTGAATATCTTTTCTGTCCCTCAAGGACGTTGAGATATTTTTGTGATTTTTTGCAATAAAATTAAAGTGTTTGTGGTACTAAGTAGGAACGTTTTTGAGAAAAATCTGCAAATAAATACTAAACTTTTGCTTGTAATTTTGGATACATGTTGTAAGTAGTTCATAGAATAAAAGAGTGAAGTTCATCTCACTCAACCATGTACCCATACGATGGAAAATCAGAGGAACTGATTATTTAAATTGTTTCCAGAGTTTTATAATTGTGCATCTGTTTGCAGCCATTTTCATGTGCGAGCCCACTTTAAATCCAGCATGGAGCTGAATTTCAAGTAAAAATAACTCATTGTGAAAAGAACTCAAAAGAAATAAAACCAACTAAACTAAAATCTCATTATCTAAGAATGTTTTTGTGCAAAAAAATGTAGCGAACCTGTTTAGTCTCGCTCATAGCCCTACCTTAACCTGCTGAAGGGGAGATTAAGTCCATGATAAGATCACAAAACCGCACTTGAAGAAAGATCTCTTACTTCCACTCTCCTTTGACATTTGAGATTGTTCCCATCTCACCAATTAGTGTTGGGGAAGTTTTAATACTGTTTTCGTTCTAATAAGACATCAGTCCCCTGCTCCCCAAACCAACTGCGCTTGTGACGCGACTGTCAGTCGCAGTGGAGAGTTAGCAGAAGTGAAAGAAGCAAAGCTGATTAAAACAATTTCAGCTCTCGCAGACAGATTGTTGCTCCAGTGGTAGAGGCAGAGAAGCAGAAGAGGAGGAATGTACAGTACGGCGAAAGTTCAGCGATAATCAGCATCGCTTATCGCTGGCAGTGAGGGCGAGCGTGAATGCCCTGAATACTGAAGAGTCAAATTGTAAGTGGCATCAGCAAGCACACACTCCCACACAGTATGCAGCTAAAAAATGAAGCGCTGCCATATGGTTTATATACATACAGAGTAATGTAATCTCTTTGGGATCCATTTAAAAAGAGAAAACATAACCTTTATCAGCTGAAGTCATCCATTATGTTTCCTCAATCTTCAGGAGTTCAGTAGCTATTAACTTTAGTCTCAAACTCATCGCTTTTATTAAACCTTTCTACCCAACTCATGCAACTCACGTCCTTATCTTCTTCTCACAGAACTCATGCATTTTCCGACCCAGTGCAAAACAAATTTATAAGCGATAGCATCCAGGGATAAAGAAAGGACCTCCAAAATACAACAGCAGAATAACCAAATAATAGTGCTATGCATCAACAGCCAGTTTCACCACACAACAGAGAGAAAAACAGAAATTTGCATGCATAAATGGATGCATTCTTGTGCCGTTGGCATCAATGTATCTTAGGTAATTTTTTTTATGGCTCTGTTGGTTCCCACAGTCCTGCCAAATTGGGTCGTAGTAACAATCTGTTTTAAAAAAAGAAAACTAATGTGGTGTAATCAGCCAAAAGTATCAAGTTCAAATAATTTTTGCACTTCCTTATATTTCTGCTAGACAGATAATCTGATATTCATAACACGTTCTGTTTTGCAATAGGTGTTTAATGTAGAAAGCTTACTATTATCAGGTTTCACATCTACATTGTAAACAACCAACAAATGCAAATATAACAGCATATTAAAGGTTTCTAAAATAGTGCATGATTTTCTTTAAAAAAAAAAAACAGATGTATGCATTATTGATGAGATAAAAAGCATTTAGTACATAGCTTTGCTGCAAAAATCATTTACGAAGGAAATTTAAACAAAAACCACAAAAGTAAACAAATGAGATTTTATAATAGTGGTTGTTTATAAGGTTTGGAAAGTCAGAAAATGTTTTTAATTGAATATAGCCAAAACTTTATATTTATTTTAAAAATTACAATCTATATGGATGCTGCTAGAATTTTAGCATTAACTTGAAGAATTAAAGGTCATCTTGGATCATCATACAGCTTTTAAATGTTTCCATGGAGTGCCGTTGTGCTAAATCTTCAGTATAGTTACCTAGTAACTTTTTTAAATTTCTTTGTTGATTTTAAAGTTGTTTTGCTGGAATTTTATAAAATTAAGTCTAAGTGTTTTTTTTTTTCTGAAATGTCTCTGTTTTTTCCTGGAAAGTATTTTAAATGTTTAGAAACTTTAAAGAAAAAACTTGAATGCACACAAAAATTATGCAAAAATTATGCAAAAATTATGCAAACTCCACATGAAAGGCAACAAAATTTATAATTATGTTTACCTGATGATTTAATCACAACATTGATGGATAAGTTGGTCCAACTTCTTCAAATTTTAGTTTTTAGGAAATGTTTATTCAAGACTGTTCAGGTTCATAATTATTATGTTTAAGGAAAATCATTGTCTTTAGCTTGTTTTACAATAAAACATGTTTTGTTTTTCTTTCAGCTGTAATTCAGACATTTTTCTAATTAGTTGAGTTACTCGTGCGCTGAAAGCTGCAGAAAAATTGCATTCACTACGAGAACTCCTACTGTAGAAAAAAAACAGGCTTTTTTCCACCCGGGTTTTTCTATAAATTGACAGAAAATCACTGTAGATGTCAGTGTGGGTTTGTTGTGTAATGAGCCAGCGCAGTCATATGCTCATACCTGCATTTCAGTACGTCCCTGTGTGCGCGAGACTGAAATCATGCGTGTGCTTGTGTTGGACCGTTAGAAAAAGCGTGATTCATAGCTGACTCACATACTTAACTCCCACAGTAGCACACTTTTCACAACAGCAGGCGAGCCAAACTCCCACAAACACCCTCTTTCTCTCTGTCATACGCACGGCTAATAAAATCAGATTTTGCACTCATTCCAGAGATGTTCACGACTCTGATAAAAGAGCCAGGCCCTCCCAGTCGGGTTATGTGTCATCTCGTCCAAGCGCTGCAAAGCTCCAGTAACAACAAAAGTTAGAGCAGCAGCTCTATCTGCTTCTCTCATTTGGATAGACATTATGTTGAAAAACTGCAGCTCTTAGAAAACGACCTTCAATTTGAAACCTGTCAGATTATACAGAAGAGGATTAGGGCCACTAAGAAAAAAAATATTCTGACTTCAATCTCAGAATTCTGATTTTTATCTCAAAATTCTGAGATTAATGTCAAAATTTGTTTGTTGTTTTTCAGTGGCCCTAATCCTCTTCCGTAAGATCAAATCCCACTATTGTTTAAAAATGTTCTATTAAACCCAAATACCCTGTGGTACTAGAATAAAATACAAGAAAACAAATGTTCCCAATCCCAAATCTTCAAATTTGACTTTTTGCAGGAAAGTCAACATACATCATCAATTATTTGCAACTCTTTTCAAGATTTCAAACCTTAAGTGCCTCTTGTAGTTATTAAGTTCTGTTCTTAATAGAAAAGACATATTAAATACCTATTTTCCAAAAAGGTATTTTTACGTTTTTGGAAAAATATTCATAAAACGCATATTTTTCCAATGGCATTTGTATATATTTAAAATTTTAGGACATATTTGTATGTATGTATTCAAATGTATTGGTACATTTTGTCTTGGCAAAAACAAAATCTTACAAAGTAATTTTGGTCTGATTTCTAGTGCAAATGGTTTACTAACTTAAAATGAAACTAACTTAAAACTACTTTTTAGCAATATAGAGGTTTGTTTTAAGTAAATAATTCCTGAATATTGAGAAAAAGTTACTTGTTCTTTGGCAGATAAATTAACTTATAACGTGGGAAAATGTCTTGTTGTTAGTTAAATAATCTGCCGATGGAACAAGTACGTTTTCATCAATATCAAGAAATTATTAACTTAAAACAAGCTCTTATTTCTTGCTAAAAAAATTACCTGAAGGTTGGTTTTGTCTTATTTTAAGTTTATTAAGATATCTGAACTTAGACCAAAAGTATTTGGTGAGATTTTGTGTTTTTGCAGTGTATTTATTGAAGCATCTATTGCATGGAGGAAATAGATGGAGGAAACAATAAATCTCATCACAATACAATAAATGCCTGAATTAAAGTGATTCAAAAGAAAGACATTTATCTTTTAATTATATTTTTAATAACAAATTTAAAATGCACAAAATCATAATTTCAGTTACAGTTTTTCAGTGTAGCTGACATTTTATTTAAGCATAAAACATTTTGCTAAGTTAAACTGAACCTGGTTGCTAGGCGGATTCCCTTTCACAGCCTGTCAGAAAGCAGCAGAAAAATCAGAGTCCATATTTGCTAAATGGCAGCTATTTAATATTCATGTGGCAGCAGACGGGTTCCAGTCTGTTCAGAGGGTCAGAGCAGACAGAGCGTCTCTGTGGCCGAGAAAGGCAGGGCTCTCAAAATTATCATCATCTGTCTTCTTGTTTATGAAACAACCAGCAACCTAAATATATGACACTGTAATATTTGATAGATTGATGTCATTACATGAGTTTGACTCAAGGCATTCGGAGTTTAAATCTAAACACGTCATTACCGCACCAGCCTAAAATATGAGCAATTTGGACAATCAAGCAAAGTCAAAGGTTCCTATTGTTGCCAGTTGGAAAATCTGCCAATTCCTTGTCTTAGTTATGTTTCCAAAGCAAAATCCATTTTAATTCAATACAAGGTGGAGAAAACTACTCTGACCCTCTGTAAACAAGATGATTAAAAACGCGAGTATGTCTTTAGGTCTTCAGGTGAACAATATTCCAGAAAACACATGAATAAAGCTAAGGCTACATTCACACTTATCCTGTTTAGTCCACTTTAATCAAACTCTAGTTCGTTTGCATAGAAAGTTTGTTTTGTGTGAATGCGTAATTGAACTCAAAAAAGCTAATTTGGGTCCACCTACAAACCTTTGTTGTAGGTGAAGTGAACTCTGGTTTCAATGTATATGTGGATGCCAAGTGGAAAAGCAGGGCATTGTGGGTAGATACAATCAAACCAAACGCAATAGCATGTTTTCTCCTGCTACCGCTATAGCAGGAGCAGAACCCTACAACTAAAATCAGATGCTACTACATTTTTGTTTACATTTTTAAAAGAACGGAGTTGTGCTCAGTGTCTCTTCATTGGTTTTATGTTGTTTCCTTCAGTGGTTCTTGGTGCAGCGCCACCACAGGTGTGGAGGAGAATACGTTTTCAAATAGTTTGGTTTGTTTGACAAAGCTGTGTGAAGACAAACTGCAGCAGCTGAAAATGTAACAAATGTTGCAATTCTGGTCCCAAATTAACAGGATCTACCAGACTCTCAAGTGTGACACCATAAATCCTTATCTATAACAGCCTTTGAACTCCTGTGGATTAGAAGAAATCCCGAATGCTGTTACTATCACTCAGTCTGATTCCTCCTGTGGCATAAAGTGTCAAACGCCGTCACACTTTTTTCACTGCTGATTTTCAAGTCTGGCGGTGAAATTCACCCAAAGGGAAATGAGGTGAAATTCTGCCCGGATCACAGCGTGAACAGATGACAGCGGAGGAAAATTCCTGGCATTCCCATCCGAGCGCTCACATTGCTGTTAGAAAGCCTCGCTGGTGTGACACTGCTGCACCGAGTCGTCGACGTGGCGACCCTTTGGCCCACAACGCCTGTCGCATACAGACCATACATATTACCGTACACACATACGTTACAGGGTTTTATTTTAACAATTTCATAGATGTGAAGTTTGTCTGAATTTGTTTATTTATTCTTTTCATTTATTTTTGTTTAGTCAATAATCCAAATTTGGCCCAAAGATCCAGATGGAGAGTTTTAAACAGAGTAAAATTATTACTAACATAATTGTCTTACAAAAGTATTCGTCTTCTTAAGAAAAGGTAAAACCATATTCATCCAGACTTTTCCTGAAAATCCAAATAATCATCTTTTATTTATTTACCGTGGCTAAATGTAGCAAGTATTTGAAATAAACTGACCCAAATTGTTATTATTCCTGAAGATAAAGTCAATCAAGCTCAAAAGAAGCTGAAAATCACATCTTTATTTCAATACATCAAACATGTAAAATCTAAAATGGTGTATTAGGCTCACTGTAGAGAAAAAACTAGAGTAAATTTACACCAAAAAAGCTGAAAAATCTTGAGATTAATCTCAGAAATTTTCTACAAAAAACATGGAAATTTTAGAGTTTCAAATATATATATATTTTTTACTTTGAAAACCAAAAATTTCAAAATGTTTTCCAAGAAGATTTCTGAGATTAATCACTAGTTTTTGGTTGACATTTACCTCTACCTTTTATTTTATTTATTTGTATGTTCATAATGGTACTTAGACACTGTTGTAAAAATCCCTTTCACGTTTTGGAACTACAAAAATGTAGAAAAACTTAAATAAAAAAAAAATTAGTTACTCTATGTTGGGTTGTTTTAGTCTGCACTTTTGAGTCGGCAATTTTGGCCCACATGACAAAGGTTTGGACCAAAACGAGACCAAAATTACTTTGTGCGATTTTGTTTTCGCAGTGTGAAGGTTAAACCACATACAGTATGGTGTATCACGTTACCCGACGTCGCCACGGACACACCCCAACCCAGCATGAACCGAATACCAAACCGAGGCGAGCCACGTTTCTGAGCGGGCTTTGGCGTGTGTGTGTTGGTGCAAATGTCCGAGGATTCGGCCACGGCCTTCTGTTTGGAGCCGGCATGCGAGTCTGTCAGCTGTTGAGCACAAACGTGCCAAGACCGGCGGCCCACCACCCACCCAGACACATGTAAACACGGCCAACAAAGATTCCCGCTGTAAACAGAGCCTCACACCACCTGCATTTTATTGGTGCGTTCGAGTTAACGGACCCCCTGACCTGCTTTTTATGCAACCAACAGACATGATGAGTAACAAGTGTTTGTCATTTGTCACAGATTTGTTGTTTTTCTTTTTTTGAGACTGTGTGTCGTGTTTTTTTCTTTGACAAAAAGAAATGACAACAGTTAAAGAGAAGAAATGCAAACAAAGTTGAAATACTTATTGTTAATCAAAAACAAAAATGTTTTCAAATCAAAATCGAATCAAATTTTATCTGTATAGCAAATTTCTATGGAGGACCAAAGCTGACAGTTAAAAATAAAAGGAAAAAAAAAAAAGAAAATATTCTTATTTCTTGTCAAAAACACATATCTAAGGAAAGGAAAAATATAATTTATACATTTCTGCTTTTATTTTTAATTATGTCAGTTCTGGTCCCCCATGAATTTCAGCAACAAGGCATTTCAATCATAAAAGCCTTGTTTTGTAGAAATCAAAACAAGTTACAACTATTTTGAAAAATTAAGTGAGATAATATTTTCTCAATTTCGCAATGTGTTGTGAATTCAGACAGCCATAGGAAAACAAAATGATCTGTTTTTAAAGTTTAAATGAGCTACAAGTTGACTTTAAGACATAACTACTTGTGCAAACTGGACCGGAAAGTTTGTCTAATCATAAATGACCTTCATATTTTCTCCCTTTACCCAACTGAACGTATATCACTCTGCTAATGGAGCTGGTGCTTAAAGCATCGGCTTGACGGTAAAGAGTTGGCAGCTGGTTTCAGCCCAGATAATAAATCTGATTAATGTATTAGTCCTTAGAGCTGGCAGGGGATGCCTGGCGGATGTGGAGCCAAAATCAGTTTCCTCCAACAATCGTAACGTGTCGCGATAATTTATGACTATTAACACGAAAGATAAATGAAGAGGAGCCAAAAAAAAACTAAAGACAAACTTCTTTTTAAAGGACTGAGACTGAAACAATGTCTTTTTTTTTTTTTTTTTTTTTTTTGCAAACATGCCAAACACAAGGCTCAGGGGCCAAATTCGGCCCACTGTAGCTTTTCAAGTGGCCTTCTAGACTCCAGAGGACTGTATAAATAAAATCTTCAAGATAACAGTTGTATGCTTAAATATTATTTTATTAACCATCTTCAAAGTGATTTTTTTTATCTCTTTACTGTCAAATTACATCAGTCAATACTTCCAGTTTTACTACAATTATGTAAATTCACAAAAAATTAAGAAATATTTTTTGTGCTAATGCACAAGTGTGAGTTTATTGAAAATGTTCTCCCAAAAAATGATCAAAAACAGGTTTTAAGTGATCCCAAATTCCACCTGCCGGTGGCAGTATGTTACACTAATACACTTCTGCCTTTGGCTCTTAGTTGATGTCAAGTTCTAGTCTGTGACAGATGATTTAAAAATAATAAAGTCACATTTACCATAATACATAAGTTAAAATATTGCAAAATTCCTTGCAAATATTTTTAAATTAACAATTTATTGCAAAGAGCTACAAAATACAACCTTCAAGATAACATTTGTGTGTTTAAATATTATTTTATTAATCGACTTAAAGAGTTTTTAAATTTGTTTACTGTCAAGTTACATTGGTCAATGCTTCCAGTTTATCTATGGCCATGTAAATTCACTAAAACAAATCAAGTTAGTTTTTTGTGCTAATGCGTAATTGTGAATTGACTAAAAATCTTCCATTTTCCATGGAAATGGTCAAAAACATTGGTTTCAAGTGATGCCAACTCCCACCTGTAGGTGGCAGTATGTTTTACTTCTCCACGTCTGTCTTACTTGATGTCATACAAAACTGCAAATCTTGCAAAATTCCTTGCAAATAGTTTTAAATTAGCAATTTATCAGAAAAAAAAAATTGTGAAATCCTGAAGGCATTCATTGCTGTGAAAAACTGTTAAATCTGATTACATTTTAAGAAATGCAGAGACGGTTGTTTATCGGGTTTATCAAAGCATTTTGGTACAACTGGCCCTTTAACAACATTTATGATCTTAATGTGGCCCAAAATGAAGGCAAGTTTGACACCTCTGTTCCAGAAGGTGTAGAAATAAACTGCATTTCCATACAAAAGCCATTTATGTGAGGAAAAGTGTTCAAGGCCTGAAGGTACAGACCTAATCAGCTTGGCTGCTGAATTATTCATGACTTAATCTCCCGTCTGATCGCTGCCCAATATCACAGAATCCCTCATAAACACTCAACTACATTTCCAGATAAATAATCATGCTTAGGTTAATCTGTGTGTGTATGTGTTGTTTTATTTTTACATAATCTTCCAGCCTAAGAAAGATTAGAGTTACGTCTTTAAAGGCTGCTTCGTCAGGACTTGATTACTGCATTCATGCGGTGCATTGCAGTAAACTATCCAAGCTGAGCCAAATCATTAAATCTGTTGAACTTTGACCAAAGTTTAAGGCTGCAAACAATAACAAGGTCAAAATTGTAATAATAATAAAATAAAGAACCTCGGGAAATAATTATATTTCTTCCTGCTAATACACAAAATTGCAAATGAAGATTCAGATTCATAACCTATAGCTGTATCTGAATGTAGCACATGCAAAATGTTAAGAGTTTAAATTAGTCATTTGCTTCGGAGCAATTACAAGCAATCAATAAAATCTGCCCCTGTGGTGAAGCATAGAGTTTCTGTCGCAATAAATACAAGAATTAGGTCCAAATTGCATCGAGTCACCAGCAAAGTTAAATAGCTATATATATATAATTCCTTGATATTGATGCAAACCAGGACACTGTGAAAAATATTTAAGTCATCAACAAGGAAATAAAATAAAATAGAAAACCAACATACATTATGCAGATGGATGGATGATAGATGGATGCATGGATGGATGAATGAACCAACTGATGGATGGATGAATGGATGGATGAGTCCACTTTATTAGGTACGCCAGCTGAATTGGTGGTAAACTTAATCAGTCAATCACGTTGCAGCATTTCAAAGCCTCCAAACACCAGATGTGAGAATCCAACCTGCTGAACTGAGCAGCTTCCAAACAAGGAAGGTTTGGAAGCTGCCTTTGAGCAAAACGTGGCTGATGTCGGCAGAGAGGCCCGTTTGAATATTTCAGAAACATTTGGTCTGCTGGTTCTTCACACAACCTCACGGACACACAGAGAATGAACCAAAAAACAGAAAATACGTTCAGACATGAGGGGAAATTATCAGCTTTTAAACCACGGTGTCCAAAGTGTGGTGCAGGGGCCATTTGTGGCCTTTAGACTGATTTATCATGGCCTCCAACTACAGTTCAAGAATGCTACTTATTAGTTTATTTTTAAACAAGGTGAAATTATTATTGACATAAGTTCTTACAATGGAAAATGTTATTTATAACTTAAAATATTTGTATTTTTACAACTCCGCTTCTAAAATAAGTAGAACTACGTCTATGCAGAAAAAGAACGTAGTTCAACTTTGTTGCTTTTATTTGATTTATTAAACATTTCTGAATATAGCAAGTGTTTTAAAAGAAAGTGACTCATATCTTGTTCCTATAACTGAGAAAAAATGTGTTCAACTGACACTAAAAAATTTAAATAATTAATTACTTAATACAGAAAATTTGTAAAATCTACAATGATGTATTAATTGTAGAGAAAAAACAGCAGCAAATTTCCACCAAAAAAACCTCAGAAATCTTCAGAATAATCTCAGAAATTTTCTACAAAAAACATGGAAATTTCTTTTTACTTTCCAGAGCTCTGAGAAAAATCTGTATTTCAAAAGTTGAGCATGTAAAACTTTTTTTTTTTTACTTTTTCTAGAAAATTTCTAAGATTATATTCAAAATTTCAGAGTTTTTTCAAGCAGATTTTCGATTTACCAAACTCAGAAATGTACTTGTTTTTTCTAACATTTTATGGAAGCAATTTTAAAATAATCTCAAAACTTCAGTATTATTTCAGCATTTGTTTTTAACAAATTTCACACAATTCAAATTCCCAAGTTTATTGTTTAAAGTTTCCAAGAATAATTTCAGTTTCTTTTTTTGTGGAAATGTATTCCTTTTACTTCTAACTTGCCTTACCTAACTTATCTGAGGTACTTTGTAAAAAAAACTAATAAATAAAAGGCCTAAAAAAAACCAACCTTTTTTAAAAAACCTTTCATATGTAAAAGTTTAAACTACAAGTCACTTTCCTTCCACTGCACAAACATGAACTATTTTGTTTTGCTAGTATTTCATCTTTTTTGGTGCATTGGCTAAAATCTTCACCTTAATAAAAATAAAATAAAAAACACTGACAATAAAGTTGTTGGATGTTTACAATTAAATTAAAATAAAAGCTAAATTTGTAGTTAGCAAAAAAATTTAATACTTTTCAGTTCATCACATTTTTAATTTCACTGAAAAATGTGGCCCATTTCAGGTTTTGGTGGCCTCTTTGTCCCCCAGGCCCTGAAATCTCGAATGCGCACCCCTGTTGGCAGCAGAGAAGTTTGTCTGTCTCTCCTGCTGTCACTCTCGCAGCAGGCTCCATCATCACCCACTGATCATCAGGTGCTAGGATGAGACATGGACACTCTCCCGCGAACACACCTCCCACGCAACATACACCCATCTACTCCCCTGAGCCCCTGCATGTTTATAACGCCCAGAGTTTCTGCGTGTTTCCAGGTGAGTTGGTGGTTACATGACGGCTCACCTTTCATCCAGTCCACCACCTGGTTCGTGCTCCATTTGCTCACCGGCTCCATCACCAGCGCCATCGAGGAAACTTTGCGTGGACTCTCCGTTGTGCCGTTACCCCCAAAAGCAGAGCCGAGTCAGGCGGACACCCCTCCACCTTCTCCTCCTCCTCTTCCTCCCTATAAAGCCCCTCCAGCTCTCTTCCTCCTTCGGCAGCTAGGTGACTCCTTACTTCTTCAAACTGGCTACGCTGGTCCCGGTCCAGTCCGCGCTCTGCAATTCGGTCCCGTTTGATACAGCAGGGTCCGGTACATCCTTCTGCCGGAGCCTGTCTGACTCCTTTCTCTCTCCCTCTCTCTTTTTTCTCTCTCTTTCTCCCTCACGGTGCGTCAGTCCCGCTGAGTGTGTGTGTGACAGCTACGGAGTGCGTGTAGGTGTGCGCAGAAGCAGCAGCAGCGCCGAGTGTAGGATAGATAAGTCACATCGGACTCAACATCTCTTTCTCTCCCTCCTCAGATATGATTAATCCACGCACGCGCCCCGTGGGTGGCTGCGCGCGCGCACGTGTCGGTGTATTTCCCACAGGAGCGGCAGAATCGTGTAGGGATGATGGAGATGGAGCTGATTCTCAGAGATATTCATGATTGGAGGCTTCATCTGCTGTGATGAAACCTAATGAGCCTTCAGCCTCCAGCTGATGTCTTCTTTTCCCAAATCTGGACAGATAAATCAGGTGAAATGTCGCACCTGAGCAACGCAACTCAGCCCTTTCTGCAGCTGGCAGCAACGTAAATGGATCTGGAAGTTACAACCTTTATGTTCCAACAACTAAACAACAATTGTTTTGTGAGTTTAATGTGAAAAAAGTGGATGTAATTGTGAAAAATACATGTTTCTCTGGCTGGTGAAATCTGAAAAGTGTGGCATGCATGTTTTTTTAAGTCACTGCTCTACCAGCTTTACACATCTACTGACTGAAATGTGTTTGTCCTTCTATTTTTAAAAAAGGAAAAAATACTCAAATGATCACCAAAATAAAAGATTCCTTCACTTTTTATCGGTATTTATGTTTGATTATCCAGGAAGTTGGTACGAGTTTGGTGGTGGTTTATAAGTAAAATAATTTTACAGGTTATATTTTTCAAATTGTTTTGAATAGATTTCTTTTCTTTTAATTAACATTTAAAATTGATTTTATAGTTCCTCAAATGACCTTTAGCTTATATTTAATTGAAATTTCATTATATGAAACATTTCAGAGTGACAAAAAGCAAAAATAATCTAATTCTAATTTTTTATGTCCAGCTTTCTACATCTAGGCTGAAATGCGCGCCTAAAAAAATCTCAATCCAGAGTGGAATTAAAAAGTGGCGGTCCTGACTCAAATGGTTCCCTGGTCCCCCACCAGAAAATAAATAATCAGATATAACCAGAATAAAGGTTTTTAATCTGTATTTGTAAATTATTTCTGGTCAGTGTTTAATTATCCAGGTATTTTTGATGAGCTTGCTGGTGGTTCAATTGGTTCGAATCCCTTTTCTCTTCCCTTAATAAATATAATTACCATTTAAAAATAGGATTTTGTAATCATCTTTGGGTGATATTAAAATTCCTTTGATCGTGTGAAATACTTCAGTGTTAAAAAAATCTTTAACAGCGCTGTAATGTTGATTTGAAACCGATTGGATCAGATTAATGAAATAAGGAAACAAAGGATAAAATCTGCCATCTTTGTTTCCTTCTGCCTCCATTTTTTCTTCTTCTTTTTGTTTTCCTGTGATGTTTTTGTTTTAGATCAGAGGCAGACCGGTCTCAGGGCAGCTGGTTCACGATTCATATAAACAGCAGAGCGATGAGACGATGAACCTTTCTGTTTGACGAAAAGGAGCAACAGAAGGTTTTGTTGCCATAGTGACAGTCTGAAAAAGCCACCAAGGCGCCGCCATTGAAAAGCTACACTTTCTTTAAATCAACAGCAGTTTGTTTGGAAGATCAAACGAGGAAGATTTTAAACACAATACATTCAATGCGCCTAACATTTTTTTCCTCATTTTTTCTTCTTCCTTTTGCGGATAAACAATCTTGCCAACAATGTTTTTAATTTAATTTCTCCTTTAAGAAAACAGGAACTATTAAAAGTAACTATGAGCTGCTACAAAGGTAGATGTTCCATCTTGTGAAAACCATAGAAAAACATCAAAATTTAAATAATAAAATACCTAAATCATGAAATGACAGGATTATAATTTAAATAACTTGAATTGTGTAAATTATCCGATTAAGTGAGAATATTTTTTAAACAATACTAACACATTTACAGTCAGACATGTTTTTTTATATGTACCTAAGTGTTGAATCAATAAGCTACAGGTCCATGGTAAAGATATTCCGTCTTGTGAGAAAAAAATGACAGTTTTCTGTTTAAACAGCGACCTCTGCTGGTGACACATTTAAATGACAACAATGAAGGGAAAGGCAGCAGATTTCTGCAGCAAACCCAGACGATCTTTCCACATTACATTAACCCTAACCCTAAATCCAGTATATTTCACTGGGGCTTTATGAGGCAGACTAACTGAGTCAATACTTTCACTTCCTTTGTACATCTAAACTTATTTTTGCTAACATATCTAAAAAAGAAAAATGAAAAAAAAAAAAAAAAACTCTCCCAGATTTAACAGAGAATCTGAACATCAATTTTCAAGTTCAGTCACAATAATCATGTTATCCCAAATTTTTTTTGCTATTTTTTATTTTTGCTGCTAACTTATTAAATTTGTAGCCATTATGTTATCATTCCAGTTCTGGTTTAACATTGCAACAATTATGAGAAAAGCTTCTCACGCTAAAGATGTTTCTTTAAAACGGCTGCAGTTCATATCCACTTCTGCCACATTAGGGAAGTGCTTATTCTTACAATATGTAAAATAAGGAAGCATCTATGGTTTTGTTGGCATGAGAAAATTTCCTGCTGCAGTGACAGCTACCAGTTTGATGTCCTCCATAATTATAACTCAAACTAAACCAATAGATTATCATGATTTGTGGTTATTAGGAGATTATTTGGCTTTGCGTCTGCTTTGCAAAGAGGCAAAGCAGATATAAAAAAACTTCTTGTATTCTGACAGGGAAGCACCAAAACAGCAAAAATAAAAGAAAACAAAACACTATACAGTAAATGACTGTTACAAAAACATTAAAAAAGAAAACAGAAAAATATATGTTCTGCAAAAATAAATAGAAAAATCTAAAAAAAAAAGAACAGAAAAATACAGAGTGCATATCAGATATTTTATTCTTTTCATTGATTTGCTTTATAAAAAAAGTTTTGATTTTTTTAAAAGTGCATCTAAGCAAATGACAATGCTCAAAAATATTTCTGAAAATTAAATCTTATGCTTGATTTTCAGAACAATAGGGAAGTGAAAGTGATTCTTGGATTTCAATAGGACGTTTCCTCTAACAGGACTTCCAGTTTGACTCACGAGGAAGAAAAGAAACAAATATCGACAGAACAACCCTGAAACATCAAGAAGATATCACTCGTCTGCTCGTCAAACAAATACTCTGCTTTTTGTCAGAGAAAAGCTCATAATTACATGAATATCGGTGATTCAAGGTAAGCATCAGGAAACTATTTGAATTGAGATTAGGTTCAATTTTGATTTGTCAATACAATAAGTTAAAATGCGGATATTACCTGATTCTTATACTACAATGCTGGTAAAATGGGCACAAAAACACACATCTCTGTAAAATTAACATATTTGTACTAAAGACCATTGTAACTAGAAAAAGGAGGAGTACATTTCAGCCAGAAGGTCTCAGAAATTTTCAAAAAAAGTAGAATATTTGCTAGAAAACAGTCGTAAATTTTTAGATCAATCTCAGAAATAATTGAGAGGAAAAGCATGGATTTTTTTCTGAATTTCAAAAGTTGAAAATTTATGGCTTTTGATACTCAGAAAATTTCAAAAAGTAAAAAAAAATGTCTAAAGCTGCAAAAGTAAGTTTTGCTGCTTGTCAAACTGTCAAAATTTACATATTTTATATATATATATATATAAAAAACTCAAACTTGTCAAACTTTCAAAACTCATAAATTTACACATTTTATATACATTAAAATATCTGAGATTATTTTTAAAAATTACTGAGTTTTTCTGTAGAAAATTTGAGGCTTTCCTAACTCAGAAATGTTCTTGTTTTTTCTAGAAAATATCTAAGATTCATCTAAAATGTTTTGCTTTTTTCTAGCAATTTTTGGGCTATTCAAAAACTCAGGAATTTCCTAATTATTAATTTCTGAGATTAATCTCAAAGTTTATTTCTAGAAAATGTTTGATGTTTTGAAACTTTCTGAATTTCAAAAGTCATAATTATTTTTCTTCAGAAACTCTGTAATTTTCAAGAATTTTTATAGAAAATTTCTTATATTAACTTAAAAATTTCTGAGTTTTTGTCACATCGAGCGAGAATAGGCTCCATGTAGCTTCTCCTGGCTACATGGAGCCAGTGGAGGGACTTCAGAACTGGATGATCTGCTCTTTCTTCCTGGTTTAAGTCAGAACGCCAGCCGTAGCTTTCCGGAATTGACTGATTTTTTTAGGCAGACACTGTTGTCTAAAGACAAATGCATTGAGTTTCTCTAGACCTTTTTGGGACATGATGTCTTCTGGTGTTAGAAGGCCAACTTGATAACTGTCTTTATGTGGCTCTGAAGGTTCAGATCCATCACTAAACCCAGGTTTCAAACCTGATCAAGAGTTTCTAGCTGTAATAATTTAAGATGTGTGTTGAATCTATTTGAGTTTGAGCACTAGAATGGGTTTTTAGTCACCTGCTGACATTTTAATGTAAAGCTGTGTATAATGATCTATGTAGTGATTGCAATTTATACTTGTTATAATCTGAGCAACAGGGAGCAACTAGGTAATAAATAAGAGGGACCCCAGGATTGAATCTCATGGTGCTCCATAAGAAATATCAAAATGATTTTACCTGTGTACACTTATTTTCTTTTTTGACTGTATAGGTTTACCAGCATCTGTTTTGCTCTCCTCAGGAGTTAAAAATGGGACTGAAGGAAAGCAAAACCAAACCAAACGCAGGATCTAAGTGTTCTGATCATAGCGTTGCTTTTCTCCTGATTTACATGAACTGTTTAGTTCCTCTGGCCACCGGATTTTCCCTGAAGAGTTGCAGGGTCAGTCGGAATGCAGCCATATGTACAGCCCGCCAACTCAAATTTGTTCCTCAAGACATTCCACCAACTGTGACAGGTTTTGATTTGTCTAAAAACCAAATTACAAGAATACAACGTTCAAATTTCACAAATCTAATGGTTCTAGAAGATTTAAACCTTCATAAAAACCAAATTTCAAAGATAGACAGCAGTGCTTTTGCCAACTTGATCTCCCTTCAGAAGTTGACTCTGAACAACAACAAGCTCGTTAAGCTAGGACAGTTGGCCTTTGATGGGTTGGGCAACCTCACTGAGTTAAGACTTAACACTAACAAGATCACAGCATTGTCACCCACCGCTTTTCAGTGCTTGACCAGGTTAAAACTTTTGGACATTTCTCAGAACAAACTGGAAACGATGTCAAATCTTCATCTAATTTTGCAGCACATGCCACAACTGCAGGAGTTAGTGATACGAACGAATGTTTTAAGAACCTTTCAGTCATGGAAACTTACCAACCGCTCCCTGGATCTCCAGGTTTTGGATCTGTCCCATAATCCCATAAGAGATTTCAGAATCACTGCCAACATCTTCCCAAATCTGACTCGCCTCATCATCGGTGACAAGTTCAGCGTCATACCAATGAAATGGGACGTGAAAAACAAAACTTTCCTCAGACAGCTGTCCAGTCTTGATGTCAGTGGGCTTCATACAACTCCTGAAAACATAGAAGCATTATTCAAAACGGTGAACTCCTCACTAACATCTCTAGTGCTGAACAATATAAAACGCAATCGGACGCTACTGATCAACCTCTTTTGCTCCATCCCAACCATGTCCGAATTGCACTTTCGAAGCAACAATCTCAGAACAGTCTCTTCATATTACTTTAAGCCGTGTGTCAATGTAGTAGAATTAGATTTATCAGAGAATCACATTCAAACTATCGATAAGAACGCCTTCACATCTATAAGAAATTTAACAATTTTGAGGATGAGTAGGAACAAACTTCGATCGGTTCCTACCGCAATACAAACTCTGCAAAATCTCTCCAAACTTGATCTCAGCAACAACATGATCAGCACTCTCACCTGTCATGATTTCTCCAATCAGACGAGACTGAAGGAACTAAGTCTGCAGAACAACTCCATCCTTACATTGACTGAATGTGCTTTTAAGGGTTTGGTACAACTCCAAGTTCTCAGATTGCAATCCAATCAGATGACTGATTTAAAAGGGGCTTTTAAAGCCTCTTTGCCAAACCTGAAACAACTGCATTTGAATGGAAATAAACTCACTGCTATTAGAAAGGGGGAATTTAAAGGATTGAAGTCGCTTCGGAATTTGTCTCTACATCAAAATCAAATAAAGATCCTTGATAAAGGTTGCTTTGTTGGACTGTTCAACCTCACTGACATTCAGCTCCAGTCAAATGGTATTACAACTGATACCTTAAAAACAAGTCCCTTCAAGGGTCTCTCTAACCTAAAAAGATTGTATTTAAACGATAATCACATAAAAAATTTTTCTATTACACCGTTTTCTGATCTTCACCAGTTGGAAGAGTTGTCTCTTCATGGCCAGCACTACAGGGGAAAGACTAGCCTATCTTCAAACTTCCTCCAAGGACTAAACCGTCTTTTAAATTTCAATGCTAGGAACACCCAGCTAATCAAACTTGACCAAGACATATTTGTGAACACACCTAATCTGGAAAGACTTGATTTGAGCTCAAATGACTTAGATATTCTGACACCAGAGCTGTTTGCCCCAATTAGAAACCTTAAAAGCCTCTACATATCCAGGATTGCTGTTCACTCACTAGATTTCCTTGCAGACGCCAACCTGACCAAGCTGGAGTTCCTGCAGGGAAGACACAACCAATACTCAGTCATTTCTAAAGACATTATCAAGTCACTTCCATCTCTTCAGTATTTGGATGTTAAATATAATAGTTTCTACTGTGACTGCACTAATGCCTGGTTCGTCAACTGGACAATTTTCAGCAAACAGTTGCAGGTTAATGACGCATATAACTACTCTTGCAACTATCCAAAAGATTTCAAATCCAAAAAACTTTTGGATTTTGAAAAATACTTGAAATTTTGCTCACAGGATATCAGCTTCATCTGCTTTCTTTCAACCACATCTACGATCCTCTTCATCATGGCTGGATCCTTCATTTACCACTTCATGAGGTGGCAGCTATATTCTGCCTATTACCTCTTCTTGGGTTGGCTTTTTGACTCAAAGTATAAAAATAAGCAAGTTTCTCATCAGTACGATGCTTTTATCTCCTACAACCACCACGATGAACCTTGGGTGATTGGTGAACTGTTACCCAAACTGGAAGGAGAGCAAAACTGGAAGTTGTGTCTGCACCATCGAGACTTTGAACCAGGTAAGACCTTTTATGGATAAATGGTATTAGCATTTATGTAGAAAAAAATGGTAATTCATTGGATGGGGGTCCGATGAAGATGGACCCTCATCTTCATGGGGATTCATCTTCATCGAACCCCCATCCAATAAATTTCTTGCAAAAGTTGCTACTATAAAACACAAGTTCCAGTATGTAACTGGAACTTGTTAGACACTGGTTTTTTTTTTGGTTTTTTTTGTTTTTTTTTACTTATTTGTCAAACTATCACCTGTCACACAAAATTTTGCTGGATGATGAATTGTAACAGAAGTCATTGCAATTAACAATAGCTTTTTTGAAACATTCTCAAGTAATATAATGCCTAATAATGCAAGAAGCCATTCTCGAAGACCAATAAACTTAAAATTCTTATAAACATCTGACTCTGGAATTAGAAGACATTTGGATATTTAATCCAAAATAAATAAACAACACAAATAAAATGGATTATGGAGTCTCTGTAAACGAAATAATCCTTCAAAAAAGGGGATAGTTGAGACCAAAACATCAGACTGAAAAATTTTATCATCCAGTTAAGAAAATTATTATGCAAATGAAAATTATTGAGCTCATTTACAACTCCATCACTTAATCATTCAAAGTTGGACGCGAGGAACAAGAGTGTTGAACAGAGCAACTGAAATTGTTTTTTAAAGTTGTTTTTGTCAGTTTATTCGTGGCTTCTATTGTCTGAGTCCAACTAATTTGTCTGTGAACGTAACACAGCAGGTTGGGGCTCATAGACGGCAGTAGCTAGCTTAGAAACCGACCCATATCTACTTCCTCCTGATGTATCGATTAAATTATTGACTTTACCTGAATTCACACCGCATGATTTACATCATTATGATATCACAATCTCATAAATAAAGTTTCTACTTACACCTAAGCAGCCTTAAAAACACAAAGATGCTAACCTGTTTTTTCCGTACATGCTGGGCTACATGACGGGACAGTACTGTCTCCATGGTTACCAACCGTTAGGCGCGTACCTTCTTCATCATTTGATATCTTTAATCATACTTAATGTTAGTCTTCTTACCTTCTAAATGGCGCTGTCCAGCTCCGTATCTTTCCTCATTAAAAGTTGTAAAGTAAAATGACATGTTTGGTTTGTCGTCGCTCCACGGCATGGAGACCATCAAAAAAATATGAACCGACTGTTTCCGTACGCACTCATTTCTAGGAAAGCCGATCACAGAAAACATCATGGACGCCATTTACGGAAGCAGGAAGACCATCTGCGTCATCAGCAGAAAATACCTGGAGAGCGAGTGGTGCTCCAGAGAGGTCCAGACAGCCAGGTACTGCAGGAGGCCAGAAACTGCTCTGGTTTTAACTCAGAAATTAAAGTTTGTGAAGTTGATTTATCAAGAGACAGTAGGCATTGTTTTTTTTTTAATTTAGTTTTTATAGCTCATTAATCTTTAATTCTGATAGCTTAACACTGTAGTTTAAGCCAAGTTATTTCACATTATGTAAAAAGTAAAAACTTCCTGTTTGACAGGAATGAGAAGGAAATATCTTTATGACTGGAGAACAAATATGTAATCTAGCTGAGAAATATTTAACTAAGAGAACAATAACGTTTCTGTATTTTCACTCACATTGAATTAACTTATTTTAACTTGATTTAAAATTATTGATTCAACTTAATACATGATGCATTTTATGAATGAATTTTGATCAGAAATATTGAATTAAATGGAATTAATGAGAAAACATTGTTTTCAACATAACACAGCATATTAGGGCCATTGTCAATAGGAAAAAATTAGTACATTTCTAACAAAATCTGGGAAATCTTTAGATTAACTGCTGAAATTTTATAGAAAAGCACATTTTTTCTGAGTTTGAAAAGTTGAAGATTGGCAGTGAAAAAACCAGGAATTTTGAGATTAGTCTTAGAAACTTTCTTTAAAAAAACATGAAAATGTTAAGGTTTTGAAAGTTTTAAAAGTCCAAAATGTTTGACATTTAGAATTTTTTTGATTTTGAACAGTTAAACGTTTGCTAGAAAAATAACTCATTTGGCCATAATAGAGGAGCCATGTTGTGATGACTTCCTGAAGGCAGAGTTTCAGAAAGAGCTGGAGCTTCTTAAAGAGACAGAGGCCCAATTTCAAGAAGTTAAATTACTAAGTCAAATTTTTTTTTTTTTAAGTCATATTTGATATATCTTGCATTTTTATAGAACCTTCTACATTTACTAACTTAATCTAAGCTATCATTGCGTCCCCATACTTCAATCTGTCATAAACTTTCAGGTATTTCTTGTCCTAAAGTCGTTTCTTTTCTCCTGGCCTCCACAGTTTCCGTCTCTTTGACGAGCAGAAGGACGTGCTGATCTTAGTCTTCCTGGAGGACATTCCCACCTACCTGCTGTCTCCTTTCCACCGAATGAGGAAGCTGCTGAAGAAGCAGACCTACCTGAGCTGGCCGCGCGCCGCAGACCACCCAGAGGTATTCTGGGAAAACCTGAGGAAAGCTCTGCAGACCGGAAACGATCCAGATGAGGAAAACATCCTCAGTTTGACACAGGAATGAGAAGGAAATATCTTTACGACTGGAGAACAAATATGTAATTTAGCTGAGAAATATCTAATCATATTTTCTATCAATTTTGTGTTATCACTATACTTTTAATCTGTGTGTATTTAATAGTTGTATTATGTTATGCTATGTAACGCTCTTATTTTATTTTTCCCATTTAATTCATTACTGGGTTTATGCTTTTTGATAGTGTTGCTCTATAAATACATTTTTTATTTGTTTTCACTTTTATAGAAATATATTTATTGTTTCGAATGAGTTCCAGAAAAGTTTGTTCTCTAAAAACAAAGCAATGTCTTATTAATAGTTATTCACACAGTGGAGAAATTTACGTGTTACACCAGCAAAGTGGCAGGCAGTCAAGACAAAAATATTAAAATAATATAGAATATGTAGAAAAACAGAAATAATAATATACTCTAAAGTAGCATAAAATAATTAAACAAAATGTATAAAATGTGCATTGGTATTTGTGCATTAAAATCACACTATTTGTGGTAAGTAAAAATAAAACTGTGCAATTGCAGGTATATGTTAACAATTTAATCGAAAATATAAAAATAAAATATTTATGAGAAAATTGAAAATTTGAGTTTCAAAGGTCAAATTTACAAGTTTTTCTAATTTGAGATTAATCTCTTTTTCTCACAAATTTTTGACTTTTTAAACAGAAATTTCTAGAAAATGTTTGATAATAATCTCAAAATATATAAATCTGAGTTTTTGTTCTCAAATTTACGACAGATGTGTTTTTATACAATGTATACTTTTGAAAAGACGATTAACCACCCCACATTTTTCATTCTTCAAGCCAACAATGTTGGTAAAACAACAAGTTTTTTTTTTTTTTTAAAATAACCCAGTAGAAGTGAAATGAAGTGGGAGGCCAGTAAGTTCTGCAAAGTACAGGAAGTATTTTACATATCAGAAACCAGACAGCCACAGAAGATGTGTCAGTTTTCAGATAAGACACAAGAGGAAGTGAATAAAGGTTGTTCATAAAGCAGCTTTCATATCAAATCACATATAAGTTTCACAAAACAAGCAAATAAAGTTAATATATAACTTCAATAAAGTTAAGATATAACTTTATTTTCAGGATAAAGTTATATGCTGACAATAAAGGGTATATTGTCAGGATACAATATTCTCATCATAGAGGCTGACAGTTAGATGAGACTACTGGAAACTTTTCTGGTGGGCTGTTGGTTTGGTTCATGAAGAAGATGTCTCGCTCCCCACAAAATGCAGAACATAAAATGACTTCTGTATTTTTTTTCACCACTCCCATCAGGCAGACCTCAATGTACTTATTAAAAAAGAAATAGAACTGTTTTACTGTTTATCATAAATTACCAAACAACAAAAAACAAATTTCCAGATTTTATTATGTTCACAAAATTGGGTTTAAGTGCTAGTAATTTAGATTATATGTGCTGTTGAAAGATCACAACTCTGAGCACCAAATTAGTTTTGACAAATACTTGTTCTCTAATGCCCTCAGATATTTTATTAATTTTTGTATATTGTTCTCTGTATGTTCATAGTTCGAACTAATGTTACTGGGGAAAAATAGAATATGAGGAAATGGAACTGCTGCATAAATGGTCTTCATCCACTTTGAAATAAAAGCATAAATGTCCAACTACTTGGAAGTCTTTTTAACAGCTGCTAGACTTCATATTGAAATTAATTCAATTTGAAGTTTATAAATTTGAAAAAATTAGAAAAATAATTTAGCGCACTAAACATTGTGAAAGTTAGCAAAAATGTTAGCGGTTAGCATCACTGGTAAGCATCATATACTGTTATTGGAAGTACATTACCCTGTTCTAATATGTACATATGTGTACACTTAGCGTTTGTCTGTCTGATGACATCATTGTGAAAAATTAAATCAGATGTTTTCATCAGTTACTCTATACTTTAAACTTTTTTCACTCTTACTACAGTCATTACTTTTACTTGAGTAAGAAAAATTAAAGTATTCTTACTTGACATTATTTTGGTACTCTGTCCATCTTTGTCTAATACAGAAGGAACAGGAAACAGAAATGCAATAGTTTCTAAAGTACATGTTGCACACAAATATGCAGTTTTCTTAAAAATACTAACATTGATAAGGCAGCAGATCTTAAATGAGCAACAACCAAAATTACCCTTCCTCTACTGCTGCAGGCAACTTCCATTTCCTATCTGATTCGCAGAAAGATGATGTTTCTAAACTTAGCTACATTGTCTCACTCTAATGCAATAACTACAGAGCTGACTTTTTCAGCCGATGAGTTGGCACAACGTTTTGTGAAGCTTGCTGAGATGTGAGAGTGTAAGTGTCTGAAAATTTATATTTTAATACAAAAACTTCTAAAAATGTTGCAAACTTTTGTATTTTAAACACTTTTCTGGTTACTGACTTTTCAGGAATGCAGATAAACTCATCCAGAGGCTATTTACAAAACAGAATTTGATGAAGATTACAAAATGGGTTCAGAGGATATATCAAGACCAAAAAGACATTCAAGATGTTCCAAAGGCAACGTGGTTTTCCTCTTGATGTTTCTGATCTGTTCTGCTGTTCCTGGCAATGGATTTTCACTGAAGAGCTGCAGCCTGAGCAAGACTATAGCTTTATGTGCACAGAAACGACTGCCGACTATTCCTCAGGATATTCCTCCGACTGTTACCGGCTTTGACCTTTCTGTAAACAGGCTGACAAAGATACGATCTTCAGATTTCACACCCTTACCTCTTCTAGTGTACTTGGATCTGAATCGCAACAGGATTTTATATATCGAAAGCGCTGCTTTTGCCACTCTGACTTCCCTAAAAAAGTTAAATCTTAACAACAATAAAGTTATTAAACTAGAGGAAAGAACCTTTGATGGGTTGACCAACCTCACCGAGTTACGAATTAATCATAACCAGATAAAAATCGTGTCGCCCACATCGTTCCAGTCTTTGAGGAAATTAAAAGTTTTGGATTTTTCATACAACAAACTGAAACAGATCACAGATGTTCATCTCATATTGCAGCACATGCCACAGCTACAAGAGCTGGTGTTAAAAGGAAATAGTTTAAAAACCTTTCATTCATGGGAACTGACCAACAACTCACTCAGTCTTTGCAGACTTGATTTGACGTTTAATCCTTTGGAAGACTTCAGGATCACTGCTGACATCTTCCATAATCTCACCAGTCTGAAGATCGGCAATCCTTACGGCAACAAACCAATGAGGTGGGATCTGAAAAACCATACTTTCTTGAGCACAGTGTCCAGTCTTGACATCAGTGGGCTGTTTATGTCTCTTGATGATATGAAAGAGTTATTTAAAGCTGTAAACTCATCACTCACCTTTCTGCGGATGAACAGCATGAAACACAACCAAAGTCAACTCATCAACATTTCCTGCTCCATCCCAACAATGTCCAAATTGCATTTTCGACGCAATAAGCTCAAGATTATCCAATCAGATTTGTTCAAATCATGTGTCCATCTGACTGAGTTAGATTTAGCAGATGATAAAATAGAAATTATCCAAGAAAATGCCTTCACAGCTCTAAAAGGTTTAAGGATTTTGGGCTTGAGTAGAAATAAACTTTCATCTGTTCCAATCGCAACAAGGAATCTACAAAATCTTTCTGAGCTTGATCTAGATAGCAACACAATCCGCTCAATCACATGTCAAGATTTCTCCAATAAGACGATGCTGAAGGAACTAAGCTTGAAGAATAACTTAATCTCAGCTCTGAACAAATGTGCCTTCAAGGATTTGCTACGACTCCAAGTTCTCCGATTACAATCCAACCAGATAGCACATTTAAATGGATCTTTTGAAAATCATCTTCCAAACCTTAAACGTCTGTATTTGAATGGAAATAAACTTACTAAAATTTTACCAAAGGAATTTGGGGGCTTGAGGTCTCTCCTTAACTTATCGTTACATCAAAATCAAATAAAGGACCTTTACAAAGACAGTTTTGTTGGACTGACAAATCTCACTGATGTCCTCTTGCAGTCAAACAGTATCACAAGACCAGCATTAAAGTCAGGTGTTTTCAATGCTCTGATGAATCTAAGAAGATTGGATCTATATTCTAATCACATACAATATTTTGACAGTCGACCTCTGACGCATCCACCATTTTCTAATCTGTCCCGTTTGGAGGAATTGTCTATTATTGGTCAGCACTGTTCTGGAAAGTCCAGTCTGCCTGCAAATTTCCTGCAAGGTTTAAACAACTTGTTGAGTTTCTATGCCAAAAAAATTCATATTGTTTACATCGATAAAGACACATTTAAATACACCCCAAAGCTCGAAAATCTTGATCTTGGATCAAATGATTTGAGGACTTTGTCTTCAGAACTGTTTGCCCCAATTCAAAACCTTAAAAACCTCTACATACACCGAACAGGTCTTCAGTCTTTAGATTTCTTCATAGATGCCAATCTGACCAAGCTGGAGTTCCTGGAGGGACGACACAACCAATACTCAGTCATCACCGAAGATGTAATCAAGTCGCTTCCATCGCTCCTGTGTGTTGACTTTACATATATTAGTTTCTCCTGTGACTGTGACAATGCCTGGTTCCTAAACTGGACAATTGCAAATGCACAAACACAGGTTAATGATGCGTATAACTACTCTTGCAACTATCCAGATGACTTCAAAGGCAAAAAGCTTTTGGATTTTGATTTCACATCCTGCTTACAAGATAAGGGTTTCATCTGCTTTGTGTCCACAACATGCATGGTTTTCTTTTTCATGCTTATGTCCTTCAGCTACCATTTCATGAGGTCCCAACTTTACATCGCCTACTACCTATTCTGGGCTTGGCTCTTTGACTCAAAGTACAAAAATAAGCAAGCTCCTCATCAGTACGACGCCTTTATCTCCTACAACTCCAGTGATGAGCCTTGGGTGATTGGTGAACTTTTACCCAGACTGGAAGGAGAGCAGGGCTGGAGGCTGTGTCTGCACCATCGAGACTTTGAACCAGGTAAGACCTTTCCTACATCATACTGAGAAGTCTTTACATTTGCATGAAACTCAGGTCAAAGGAAGAGTAGATGTTAAAGAGGTTGGATGCAAGAATCTGGCAGTATTTGAACATAAAACCAACCTCATGCAATCCTATTGTTGTCAATGTTAACATTTTACATTTGAGGATTTACTGGTGTACTCACTGGGTTTGTATTTCACAATACTTTACAATCCATATATTGAGTAATTGGGCTACTTGAACACAAAACCTGATTGAAAACGCAGAACTGAGACCTTCTGCTAATTGCTGGTATGGCGGCCTGGAGTGTCTATGACGTCTCCTTTGCATGCGGTAAAATTCACATACCATTTGATCTTTCTGTTAACATGGTTCCGATTTACATACCCACTGTTGGTCTTTATGTGTACCAAATACCTTCAAACTGGATCTTCACTTAACTTGACACACAAATGATATTTTTCCCTCAAGTACCACTTTATTACAAATAGAAAAGTTAAACCACCTGCACTGTAATTTTTCTTTCAACGGTAGAAAAGGTGATCAGATCTGTAGACTTGATGTCTGATCATCAAGTCGCTCTTTACAGAGGTGGTTTTGCATTTTTGGGACAAAGACAAGCTCGTGTCCAGGACTTCCTGGAGAGAAAGTGTCTGGTTTGGGAACAACAGAATCACATATTTGCTTTTTAACATGGTTGATGTGATTATTTTAGTAACTTCTCGCCATTATCTTCAGTTTAGTCCAAACTTTGGCTGTTGGACAGCTAGCAATACCTTTGTCTGAGGAATACTTTGACATAAGGTCCCCAAATTTCCCACATTTGCAATTTTCATTCCTAAGAACTGTTTTAAATGTTTCCCGCAGTACACAATCTTTTCTCCTGTAGCATGATGGACATCATGTCATGTTTTCGCAAGCCGTACCAATGGCAAAGCAGGGGAGGTGGGAGGTTTGATATGTGTGAAAAATGAAATAACTCAAACAGAAACGAACAAAAACAAAGTCAAAGATCTAGAATACAACAAGATTATGAAGCAAGTTGAAAAACAGAGACTGGAAACCAGGAGCATGATGAAATGACAAGGCACAACAGCAGAGAGTGAAATAACAAGAGACAAGTGAGGAGACTGATCAGGTGAGAAGATCAGAGTGTGGAGTACAGCGAGTACGAAATACACAACGGTACAATCACAAAGCTAAAGATAACCAGAAACAAAACAGGAAACAGCAAATTAGAAAATCTGACACTAAAGAACACAACTCTGAAGACAAGAAAATGAACCATCTGACAGAATAAACACAAATTGTAAAAGTTAATGATAGTTCAAACTCTTTGGAAACTTTCCAAGAATGTCTGGGGAATTATGAGGTACGAGGGCCTCTGTACCTTCACCTCATGTTAAAACTGTTTTTACTCGTATTCACATCAGAAGAGGAACCTTTAGGTGTAAAGAGCGTCACCAACACATTGTGTACTTCAGTCTCATGTACAGTAATCTCATTTTCATCACCTAAATATTCTCATAAATATCTTGTGGTTGTTTCAATTCCTGTTTTTGGACTTGCATCTTATTTCGTCAAAGCTGAAATATTTTGCAGTTCAAGAAAGACCTTTGTTTCCTTGTGTCTGAAACAAGCATATTTGGATTTGCTTTGGTTTTATTTTCTCAACATGATTTCTGCACCCAAAGCTTCAAGCTGTTAGTTTAGTTCGTCATTTCTTTTTGCCACAGCTCCACCTTGCAGCTCTATGAGCCTCTGCTCTCTCATGTCACAAGTTCAACATCACTGACAGCAGTTCAGTTTGGTATAAATACCCAGAAATAGTTTTAACCAGTGAGTGTTGTAATGCCACTAGTTCTCCAGAGGGTGTCACTGTTGTATATTAGCTGAACCTTTGTGGTTTGTTCTCCTCTGCAGGGAAGCCCATCATAGACAACATCACAGATGCCATCTATAGCAGCAGGAAGACGATCTGTGTGGTCAGCCGCAGATATCTCAGGAGCGAGTGGTGCTCCAGGGAGGTCCAGACAGCCAGGTAAGCAAAAGAAAACAGCGCCGTCTAATACTATTTACCAGCTTTTCATGTTTGTGCATCCCAACCAATTATTTTTCTCTAGTTGAAAAAATTAACCAGTAACAAAAATAGCTGACTTTTTAAGTTAATCGGGTCAAAATTATGCAAAAATCAGAAAATATATTCAATATAGTAATAAAGCAGCAGGCTCATAAACACAGTTATAAAAATATATCTATACTACAGTTTATGTATTCATCCTCAGTCAATTTAACAGATGAACCTTCACTGTGCCCAGCAATTTAGAGCTTTTATGTCCATGTGAATGACTGAATTTGGTTTGTCACACGCAGAAAAATATATGTACCACCACGGTGCGCTCCGCCACCCGTTTGTATCTGCATGAAGCTCTGCTCTAGTTGTACAAATACACCCGCCGCGCTCTTCACCGCCACCATGCAGCAGCTCCAGGAAGAGAAATACTGGCGTTCTCCAGCCATCGCACCAGACATGTTAAAAATCCTTATTGGTCCCTGGAAAAATGGAAAAAACGTGGACAATTTCATCAATGAAATCCCCCTCAACTTGAAAATTGGACATTATTCTGCTAGAACTTAGCATTTGTCAACAACTCCCAGGTGTAAATAAAAGCGTTGCGCAACACAAATAATCACCCTGCCAGAACGCAGTGCGCTAAATCGAATCATTTGAGAACTCATTACAGCGCTACTACTAATTATATCGAAACGTAGATTATTTTAACAACCTTAAAATCAGCACTGTTTTCCTAATGCCGTTTTCTCTCCTTCTCAGTTTCCGTCTCTTTGACGAGCAGAAGGACGTGCTGATCTTAGTCTTCCTGGAGGACATTCCCACCTACATGCTGTCTCCTTTCCACCGAATGAGGAAGCTGCTGAAGAAGCAGACCTACCTGAGCTGGCCGCGCGCCGCAGACCACCCAGAGGTATTCTGGGAAAACCTGAGGAAAGCTCTGCGGACCGGAAACGATCCAGATGAGCAGAAATTACAGCTCGCTGTGATAGAAACGCATTGATGAGAAGGAATGACTTCCTTCTGGATGAGCCGGGATTATTTTCTGCAGCGTGGGAACAACAGAGGATTTCATTTATATCTCAATCAACTAAAAGATATCGTACTATGAGTCGAAAAACATCTTTAAAAATTCAGACATTGCAGAACAGCTCTGGAAACCTTACTATGATTTCATCTTTTTCTTTAGCAAGATTTGATAAATATTGGTTTTTGTACTGTTGATTTTAAGGTTCTGTGTGTTTATTTTTATGATTTTATGCCAGTAAAAGTTATTTTTCCAGTAAATCTGAACTGCATTTCTATACCTAACAGACTTTCAGTTTTGTTTGGTCAGATCCTGTTTCTTTTTTCTGTTTCTCTTTCTGGTTTGATCACAAGTTTTTCCTCTCACAGTCTTTTCCTTTTAGATATTATCATGTGTATGTATTATTTTATAAATATTTTGCCTTTTTGTAATCTTTCATAAAACATAAGTGAGAAAATAAACTTTATTTGTGTAAGTAATTCACCACATGCCATTTACTAAAGCATTATATGATTATTTGTTTTCAAATTATTTGGGAAAAACTAAACATTTGTATTAAATTTAAGTAAGATAAATCAGCAATGCAGAATCACAAAATTGCAACAGTTTTTTACAAATATAAATTCTTCACAGGCTGAAAGCAAAACTATAAAAACAGAATATTCTGCATTTTTTGATTTGAATGGAAAAGTCCCGACTCTGAAGCTCTTTAAATAACTTTCACTTCCTCACAGAAAGTGAACATAGATGAGTGATTTTAACCTTTTATTAATTGTTGGTGCACAGAAGAAACAATGTAAGAGAAAACAATTTTTGCTTCCTCTTTCTCTACATTAAAAATGTGATTATTGTAGATATTATATCTTTCAGAAATTTCATAAACATTTTAACCCAAAAAGATGTTTATAATTAAATGTTTGAAACTCTCAAATAAAATGAAATATACAAAGTGACGTTTTTCCAGCTTTATTACTTTTGACACCATTTAAAATTTTTATGTTAAAATCTCAGCAAATAAAAAGTTGCCCCTGCAGCACATTTATTTTGAACCATTGTAAATGTAAAGCTATGTTAGTTCAATTTATTGTTAAAAAAACATTTTCCCATTATCGACACAGCTATAGCTTGGGTATTATTAATACTACACATTCCTGTTTATAAAACAGAAGAGATATATGTACAAAAATATGGCATTAAATCCCTGTTACCATTCAACAAGACTTTTTGAGAACCTTAAACACATTTTCTCCTATTTTCCAGCCATTTTGTCTCCAAGTTATTCAGTGTTGTTGTCATTGCTCTGTTTCTTCATGACTTCATTAAGTCTCTTCTTCCGTCTCTCACTACAAACAGCAACACAGATTTGATCAGTTAGAGGCTGCGAGAGCCGGAAGATGATGCACGTGCAGAGGAACGTTTGAAATACTCACTCCACGCACTTCACGGCCCTCGCGGTCCACGGCGCTGCCGGGTTGGCGCACACGAACCTCCCGTTGACGTGGAAACTGCAAGACGAGAGCAAACATGCATGAGCTGAAGTCCGGAGGGGGGCAGAGTTCCCAAAAACGACGAGTAGCACAAACTCAACATGCTTTTACTCAACTGAGAGAAAAGTTCTGAGCAATTAATCAAATTATCAATCGTTTAATATTTAAAAACTGCATCATAAGATGGACCAAAATATAAAGTCAACTGGAAATTTTGGTATTTTAAACACCAAAATGCCAATAATTCATATAAGTAATAAAAAAAATAACAAAATAAGGCAAAGTTTATTATTATTATTTTTTTTACCAAATCATTTTATTTCAACAAAAAAAAACTTAGCAAACTTTAAAACTGCAGGTGTTTGTCTAGTGATTTTTTTTGTTTGTTTAAAACTTGTTTTTCATTCAGTGGGTAGAAAATCCAGCAAAATAATCTTAAAAGTAAATTTAAGAAAAATACTCAAGTAAATCTGAGTAAATTAACTAGTTACTGCTGAGATAGATGATTAACAAGATTTTTCTCATCATTAATTTTATTTTTATTGGTAATTAACATCTGAAGAAGCTGTTTTTATTTTCTAACCAGGGTCGGATGTACATGGATGTGGGCCCTGGGCTGGAAACCATTTTGGTCCCCATCCACTAGAGAAAATTACTAACAAATGCAAATTTATACATATTATTATAAATAAACTGGGTTTGAACTGGTGATTCCAATTGATGATGGCAGATTTAATAAAAACTTTTCATCATGAGCCAAAATCATCTGGGATATTTTTTCTGCTCCATAATAAACAAAGATTAAACAAGTTTTTTATTATTGCAACTTATGTGCAAATTTGCTTCATTTCATTCACATCCTTGGTTTAATACCTGTCTAATGTTTGACCCAGTATCTAACATGCACTGTACAGAAAATTATTTTCGCAATTATTATAGTTATTGCAGTTATTATTGCCTTAATAAGGCAATAACTGTCTCTTAATTGTGCATATTATTAAAAAAAGACATTAGAAGCTCCAGAAACTCACATAAATTTTTAAATTTTTTGAAATAGTGTCGTCCAAACTCACATGATGGCATGGATGTCACAGGAGCCGTGGATGGTCTGAATGCTGTAGTTCTTCACCTGAAGGCAGGACAGCTTCTTTTTGGTGTATCTGGTGCAGCAGCTCGCTGCAAACAGAAAAACCAACCGATAATAAATCACATTCTCTGTAAATATTAAACTCAAACACATTAGCGCTTCCACAGGTTCGACTCACTCACCTGAGTCTGAGCTGCAGACGAAGCTGGAAACAATGAGGAAGACGCACAGCGCTGCAAAGAGACACGCCTTGTTGCTCTCCATTCTCACGCCACTGCTGGTCTTGGTCTATCGAGTGTGAACGAAGCTGCAACAGGTCTGGAGGAATTCAGCTATTGCTACACATCAGGTGCTGCGATCCCTCCTTAAATAGGCCGTGAAGCCAGGAGTGGGACTTACCAGGTGGGCTGGGTGAAGAGAGACCATGTGTTTTTCTTCAGTATAAAACCAGTAAATGATTGACAGAAAGCCTGGAAATTTCCTCTGGTTAATAAAACTAATAATTCACTGCATGGATGAGTTTTGCACTGCAGCTTTGGAGTTCAGAATAGTGAAGTTTGAATCAAGGCTATTGCAAAAACACAAGAAATTAACTATTGTTGGTTTAGTTTCTTGTTCCAGTGTTGTAGCAATAAGATAAAACTAACTTAGAGGTAACATTTTAGAAAGACAGAGGAGTTTGTTTTAGACCAATAATTCCTTAATATTGATGAAAAAGTTCTGGTTCCACTGGTGCATTATTTCACTTATTACATGGGAAAATGTCTTGCAATACATTTTAACAGTATTAAAGGATTACTTACTTGAAACAAGCTCGTATATCTTGATGAAAATTGACCTGTTTTGTCTGATTTCATGTGTCTGAATTGAAACTAGACCTAAAATAGTTGGAAGCATTTTGTGTTTTTACAGTGGAGGGAAACCTAAACATGTGTTGCCTTACAGAAAATGGTCATTTTGAATTTGAAATAAATAGATTTTCAATGCAGTCAAAGAAAACATCAACATGCAGGTCATATGATGTCAGGCGTGAAGCATGAAGATGTCAAGAATAATCATTACCCTTAATCAAGTCTTTTGTTTACATTTAGTTTAGAAATAAATGGGAAAATTTTCACTCATTACAGAAATTGTTTTGGTTAAATAAGAAACACAATGAAAGTTACACATGAATGAGCATGTTCACGGGATAAGTCGTTAAATCATGGCGGCGATGGATGTAAACATTGATAAATGAGTGATGTCGCTAGCGCTCATCATCTTGTAGCCATCAGAGTCGCCATCTCATTCAGGTGTTGGAGGGACAAACCTGCCTTCTCGGGAGCAGCTACATATGCACCGTTTTAGGAAACTGTAGTTGACCATTTTACACTATAGCTATGGATTCGACACATTCGAATGACACGCAACTTTTTATGAACTGTGAGAGACTGAGAGTACTACTTCTTGTTGTCTTCTTCAACGTTTCCAGCAGTGGTAACATCCGGCTGCTGTTTACGTGACTTCTGTGATGCGAAAAAAGTGTTTCCATTGTAATTTTGAAAAACTCCCTCCTCAGTGCAAAAACTTTTTAGCAAAAATTATTATTATTTTTTTTCAAAATTAGCATTCTTGTTACGTTTGCGCAATTTTATGGCTAAAGCAAACACAGCTACTGATCGGCAAAGGCTGTGAATACATATGTAAATCTGAATTCTTGTTTTTTCTACATTTAGTAAATTTGCAAAACATAAAAAAAATCTAAACTGTAGTAATTGGGTATTTATGTGTAGAAATTTAAGAAATGAGATTAATCTAATACAATTTGGAATAAGGCTGTAACATAAAACAAGGAAAAAGTGAAATACTGTAGTCACACTCATTCCGCTTCCTCTGCACATTTTTGTCAAACATTTACCTAAAAATAGTCACCCAGGAATCTTCTTCCTGGTGCATGAGAGTGGGATTTCCTTTTTTTATGTGCACAGCGCATGTCAACATCAGTTACTTGTACATACACTCACTTTTGTTGTTTTTTTCATTTTCCACAATCGGCGTCCAACAACAAAAATGGAAGAAAAAAAATAAGTTGGTTATCAGGAAAAGCAGGAAACTTTTCCTTTGTTTTTTTTATCTGTGTGTCAATTGAAAAAGCACTTTGTTCTGTGAATGTTGACGTAAAAAGTCCCTAATGATCGTAATCAAGTCGACCTTTGGGATTTACAACTAATAGACCTCGTAAATTATGGCAAATGAACTCCATGTTAATAGTCTAATAATATAATATTAGACTATTATCTTCTGATTAACTCCTTTGGTTGTTTTTGTGAAGCAAATCCAGAGAATAAAAGCCAGAAAATGGTCTATAGTTAAATTTTTTCCAGTACTTTATTAAAAAAACACACCCTTTTGAAGAGGTAATCCTTGATCTCATCTCTACATGACTGCCAAGTTTTGTACCTTTGCACTTCTTAGACATGTCTGAGTGTGTTGCAATACCAACCTCTGAGAGGAGAGAGAACATCAAGCACAATATCATGAGAAATGCTATGAAAGAACTGCATTATGGCTCCAACAGAAACAAATGCTCACATGATTTATGTTCATTAGACTGTATGATAAAAATCTTTTTTCCCATTCCATCTAGTCTATTCTGAGTCGAGCTTAAGGACTTGACTCAGAAGTCCTAAAACGTCTGAGCTTAAAGGGTTTTAATAAAACAAAAAGGATGAAACTTTTAACAAAGTTTTCTTTTCAGCAAACCTTTGCACTCACATTGCAGTGGCATGCAAATGCATCTTAAAAACAAAAAACAGTGTCACCACATGTTAAAGAAATCGTATCGCATTTCAAAAAGGATGAAATCTATTTTTAGACTACAGGTGACCAAGCAAGCTAAAAATAGCACAGGTGTTTGGAGCTAGTTACCCATTGATGATGACGCTCAAAGGTCAACCATGAGAATTTGAGTTTACAATGGTGACGTTTGTTTCCTTGTTGGTGATGCAACTGAGAATCGTAAATGAAATCTGATCAGCCTTGTAGTAAAACAGTTGCGTTTGCATTTCCCAGATGGGTGAAGCGCTCAGAGAAGTATTGAGCGATTTCTCTCAAGTTAAATATTTGTTTCATGTTGAGATCCAAAATGCATCCAAAGTGGTTCCAAATACTACAGATAAGTTGTGCAGACGCTGCCTTCATAAAAAGCTTAAAGATGGTTTTGTAACAAAATTTATAAAAAGCAGAAAGCAGCAACTTCTAGTTCAGTGCAGATAAAATAGAGTGGTGCAAAATCTGGAAAGCAGAGTTATACAGTCAGTAGGTGCCAAGACTGGGCAAAATTAACTTTAAGTTTATTGTCAAGGGGCAAAAACAGGGACTCTCCCAGATTTTGCTTAGAGAACCATTGAACTCTGCAGAAGACTCTGACGCACGACTTTTATTGTGTTCTCACTGAGGTAATTTATTATGACTGTTCAGTCTTCTTTAATTTGTCAATCATTTCGACAGGTTCTATTTTTAGCTCTGGAAATGTGAACATATAAGCGTTTCCTGTGTTCTGACTTTCCCTGTCTTTGACATGTTGCAAGCACAAACTTCAAAGGGGATTTATACTGACGCAAAGCGTTACACACATAACTATGTCTGTGAGAAACACTGAAGAGGGCCACTGTAATTTGAGATAAACTGCAGAGAATGTGTCTAAATATGTCTTGCAATCAACAAAATCAGCTTTTTTTAAAAAAGTGGCAACAAAAAAGCCATTCTTAAATCAATTAACCTTGTAACAAAGTTTAGCAAAGTTGTGGAAGATGGATGGAGCCAAATATAGAGGAATCCTTACAGAAAAGCTTTTGGAAGCTCCAAAAGACTTAAACTTGTTTTGAGGTTCCTCCTTCAGCAGAGGAACCTTACACAACCAGAGCGAAAGCATATTTATCAAAGCAAATCCAGAACGGCTCAGTCAAAGTTCAGAGCTCAATCCAACTGAGAAGCAGTTGCAAACCTTGACAACTGAAGTTCACAGATGTTTGCTTCAAAGACAAACCTCGAAAACACTGAAAGGTTTTCGAGGCACATTTTTCAGATAGTTTATACAAACGTTTGTGACCACGTGTGTTTTTCTTTTCACCAATTATAGAACGTGTAAATAAACAATTTCAATTTCATTTTAAAATGTTCTTGACGCTGTCGTGACAGAAATTCTTGAGAAAGGCTATCGATAGCTAATCTATTTTTAGATCTCTGACTAAATATAGTCAGAGATCTAAAAATAGCACAGCTGCCAAATATAACCATTATTAAAATATTTCAGAAGACAAGCGTGGGAATTTGCATTCCTTGTTGATGACGCAACTCAGAGTGATGAAGAAATTTGCTCATCTTTATGGGAAAACTGTTAAGTTTGCATTTTCTCGATTGGTAAAGAGATTCAGAACATTATTGAGAGCATTTGTCTCAAAACCGGCACTTGCATCATTTGGAACCAGAAGTTTTTACAATGCAGCCATAAAAAAACTTAATAATGACTATAAAGCAAAACTTAGAAAGAGAAGGGAGCAACAACTCCTGGTTCAGTTTATGACTGATAACAACAAGACCTGGAATGCAAGCTTACACATTTACTGCGGTGTAAACAACACCAGGGGCCAAACCTGGTAAAAATTAACTGTGATCCTAATCTGACACTTTATGCACAAGGAATGACGTCTGCCTTTGTCACTGGGTAAAAAAAGGACTGTCTTAGTTTAAAGAGCCATTCAACTTTTGCTGAATAAATCCCTCGACCCTAAGTTACACAGTAGTTTTATGTATCAGCGTAACAAAAGAATAGAAATGTACTCTTTCTGATTCACACGGGTGTCCCATATCATTCCTGCATTCAAGTGCTTCTTCAGACAAGTAAAACTTATATTCAACAAATAAAACTATTAGAGCTCTAACTTATGTTGCATTAGGTGTTTCTAATGTAACATAGGCCTGTTCCTCTTCAGAGCCACCGATGGATCGACAGCTGTTATTGCAAAAGCCTTAGAAAGTGGAAAACACAGTATGAACCATTGGTCACATTTGGTTACTACATCTACTAAATAAAATGAGTCTAATATTTTTATAATCGTAAACAGTACGATTGAAGTTTGCAAGGCTTACATTGTGCAGAAAAGGTCAGAAAGACTCATAATATTTCAATCCATTGCATTATTATCTTGTGAATTGTTCTTGAAACTGGTTACCTGAATGAAACATATTTTATTACGATCCATGCTTTGCTGCATTTTTTGAAAATCTTCGTATGATAAATAACTCCAAAGTTTCTTCCTGTTTCATTCCCTCTCTATGGGATTACCGGTGCCACAAGTTTCAGCCTCACTGTGCCCAATCTGTGTGCAGTGAGGCTGATCTGACTGCACATTTCTATTTCACAGAGGAATAATTTGAGGCAAGAGCAGTGAAATCTCTCACACGTCTCCAACAACTCTGACTCTGCCAGACACCTGTCAAACTTTAGATGCACACTCAGCTCTTTTCTTTGGTATAAAGCTGTAAACAAAGTAGTACCATGTAAACAAAACAACATTTTCCGTGCCAATCTGCTAAATATAGAAGCGAAAATACGACTTTATTGCTGTTAATTTCTGACCATAACTTTGATGGCACCAGATGCTCCTCACTGTTTATATAAGTTATGAAAAAAGCCACCGACTCTTAAACCCTTTCAGTTAACACCTGACCTATATGACAGGTAGAACAACAAAAGGCTTTTGTAATGGAGACACTATGAAGACACAAAGAAATACCTCCAGGCTGTCCTTGTGAGTAGAGTTTCACCAGGCTACTGAAGGCACTGCTATTTATCTGCCTCCGAGATAAAAATCTGTTTTTCAAAGTCCTTAGAAAATACATTATGTGGGGCAGTGAGCCAAACACAGATCCGATATGACAGAAATTTCTCAGCCAACTGCCCAAATGCCACTTCAATACTGACATGATGGAACAAAACAGCAACAGGTCAGAGTGTAACTATGAATGGATCTGTTCACAGGTGAATTTGTGCATCACATTTATACATTAAACACCGTTACCAATGCTCCTCCATGGCTTATACACTGATTTAACCCCCAGGATAAGAAGCAGCTGGTATTCGGGTAGTTGATTCTCAAGAACGTTTTATCACACAGGATGACGACAAGAGATGTTTGATATGTTCCTGGTTTGAGTTGTTTTCATTACATTTGGCTTTTTTACAAGATCTGTCCTGCTTTGCAGATAAAATAAAAGCTTCTTGTGAAATGCTGAGGCTGTTATATGCTGTGCTATGGCAGAAACTACTCAGATAAAGAAATGTAGGAAAGGTTGAAAACATAGACTGCAATGCTCTTTTTACCAGTCTGAACAGATAATCAGTTTCACGCCCTCAGGCTTTTCTGAACCCAGGAGCAAAACTGCCTTCTAAATCGTCTACTCCTAGTAGTACTACTGGTCTGTAGTTAATGTTCTCTGCTACAGGCCATGCTTCTCATTATTCCTCAGCCAAACACTCTTCGGCTCGGTGCCAGAATCTTCTGGCCTGTTCTTATATTTTGCTTGAACTCACAGGAACAGGGCCTTTCAGTCTGTGACCTCTAACCTGTGGAACAGTTTGCTGCTGCAGATAGCTTTGCTGACTCTCTGGACATCTTTAAAGGGCATCAATTATGCAAAATTCACTTTTTTGCTGGTTTTTATTCTTCCATATGGGTTTTTACTGCCTCTAATAACAACCCAATTGCTTTAAAAAAAACAAAACACAGAGTTGCTTTTTGGTAACACATTAATGTTGTTTGGTGTTAAACACCTTCCGTCACATTATGCACTGCAGCGTTTCCTAGCAACCCAGCACATTTGGTCAGCTTGTATTCCCACTGCATGCACTGTACAATGGCTGCTGGACAAGACAAGAAAACAATTGTTGCATTCTTGTTGGTTGTGCAGTTGTATGATTGCACATGTGTTTGCAGCCATTTTTATGTGCAAATATAAATACTGAGTTGGGACCTTCACTTCTGCTGTAACTATTGTTACCTTTCAAAATTTCTAATGAATGTCTTGTTTTGTAGATTTTATTTAACTGTACAATAAGGTTATGTTAATATTTTGTAGCTTTCTTGCAAACTTTGGGTTTAGCAATTATAACTGTTAAGGTTTCTTTTACGGTTTATTGGTTTTTCATTAATTCATTTTGTCATTGAATGATTAACATAATCAGTCCACAGACTTCTCACTTTATCTTTATTCAGTATGTTTAACTAAGCCAACTATTTTCAATGCAGAATATTTGCAACTATGAGGAAAAAATATTCCTCCTCACAGTTATAATAAAGAAGAAAATTAAACCCAATAGCAACGACAGATCAAAAATGTGCGTCTTCGCTACGATGCCACAGTTTTGATTCTCAATAAATAAAGTGATTAAAACAAAACACTGTCATCTGTTGAAGCCTGAACTATTCAGTTCATTTCCCGGAATCAAGTCCCTGGGAAGGCGTCAGGTTCAAACCGCTGAGCTACTGATTTGGTTGAAAAACTTGCCAGGTTGGTTGATGTGAATGTGACAAGCGGCGTCACATTCCGTGTTTGATCACAGCAAACATCGGCTGCCATTTTTCCATTTAAAAACTCGCACAAGTTTCCATGTTCAGCTTTTTATGACCTTGCAGCCTGCAAGGTGTGAAATTTATTGGTGGAAAAATACCTTAGCGGTAAGTAAACATGGCATCTAATAAGACAAAACGGCTACGTTCTCACTGCAGCCTGAAGTGATCCTAATCCGATTTTCTTATTAAATGTAAGAAAATTATTGAATATGGTTGTTCACATTTAATAATATGAACGACCATTGAGGTCGGATGAATGCTGCCAGCGCCAGCACTGCTGTTTTATCAGATCGCCATACGTTGTAGCATACATGCAACAAGTCATTGTAAGATAAACAATTTGATCCTGATACATTTTTCAGCCATGTAATCCAGGCCGACGCCAGAATAATGAGAATGTTTCTTTTCTGTTGTTTGGATTATTGGAATGGTGTTTCTGTAACTGTCTTTAAATACCTGCTAGTTTTTGTTTTACCTGTAAAAGAAAACATGGTTTTAAATGACCTTGTGTGAATGGTGCTGTGCAAATAAACCTGCCCGTCTTTGGAACGTTTTGTCTCCAGAGTAAATAACTTAAGACTTATGTGTAAACATAATAATACCGGCGTAATTGCTTTGGAAAAATGCATAACGGTGTTAGATTGGAGTTTTTCTAATGCAAAAAGTTCCTTGTTGGAGGTAAGATAATGACTATGAACTCTACAAAACCCAATTTAAGAATGTGACACCGCATAACTATCCCACGAAGAAATTTTCCATCAACCCTGCCAGGTTCTAGCTATTTATAAACGACGCAGATTCATTTTTTTGTCTAAACCTGAATGTGTTGTTTTCCAAAAGTAAAAAAATCAAAGCAATAAATAATCCAGTCAAGCGTCTAAACAGAAAGGAGTTAATGTTCAGATCGCCTGCAGACAAGATAAAAACTATTAGCACAATTTAATCCTCATAACCGCCTAAGTTTCCTTCTGCAGTTGGAATGTCAGACTGTGGCGTAAACAGGTTGGAGCGTTGAGCCGATGGAAGGAATGCAGGCTATGCTCAAACATGCAGGCACTCATATTTAACTGCGGAAGAAGAAAAACAGTTTGTTTCCCTGAGCTGACAGCTGTAGATACCACCTGTCATCTCAGTTCTCAGCTTTAGCTTAAAGCAGAAGCAGTTTATAAAGTGCGGCGTGTTTAAAGTGTGGCACGTCGTTGGGTTGATTTTGAATGGCCGTTGATCGCAATTCAAGGAGTTTGGCCCGACGACGGTGTTTGTAATTTCCTTAGGATGCGGACAACACAAAATTTGAATTCAATTTTACTTTTATCTCACAATAAGTCATGCCAAGCGAGTTTTTACTCACAATCAGACTTTGGCACACCCATCCAAAAGTTTGTAAAAAAAGAAACCTGCAAACAAAATACTAAAAACATTTTAAAGACTCAAAAATAGAAAATAATGAGCCCAAAAAGTTACGTCACTAAACCAGGACTATCTAACGCTTTTTCATTTGGACCAGGTCAAAAATATGAATGTTCTGAAAGGTTGAGCCACAATGTATCGATAAAACCCATTAAACTCCTAAAATATCAATAGCTGTTTGTTTCAGCATTCATTTAGTGTTTCTTAAAATTAAATATTTCATTTGAACATCTTTTCACATTGATCAAACCATCCAGAATTCTGATAATTTTGTTTGTTTTTTAAATCAAAATCACAGATTTTGTGGTGCTGATTTAGAAAGATTTGTAAAATATAAGATGTTAAATGTGACTTTTAATTAATCGCCGTATTGATTGGTCACGGACTGTCGCTATTTGGAGAAAATAATTGCAGTAAAAAAAAAAAAAAATGTTGATTTTGTGTGAATTTTGCAGATTAGTTGTAAAACTGGAAGGAGGACCACATAAAAAGCCACGGCGGGCCAGATTTGGTCCCCAGGCCTTCAGTTTAACACATCTGGACTAAATGGCAAAAGCAAAGCAAACGTAAAATATTACATTTTATTTATCAATGTCCAGGTAAAAAAAGAAATTCTTCACCAAGTTATTTAAGCATTTTCTAATTGGAGAAAAATAAAATTTTGGCCCCTGAATCCTTTCAACTTGAGGAATATGATCAATATGAGCTTTAAAGCATCAAAACTTACAAATCAAATTATCTTTCCACCAGAAAATAACAAGAACTTTGATAAATAAACCAAAAAACTCATTATTTTCATAACTTTCACAAGTTTATTGCAGTTGCAAAGCAGATAAATAATATACATCAAAAATAAAAAAAAAGGAGAAAGGACAATTTTAGCTAATAAATTACAAGCATACAAACATAAAGGTGACAATAGGCGGTTAAAATCTATCAACATGTTTAATTAAATGTGACTTTAAGGCTTCAGGTTGACTCACCGTATCCAGACGTGTTTAACTCTGTGGTTTTACCCAAAGATCAAGTCAAATCGCCTCAGGATGTTTGTTTGACATGGCAGCAAATTGAGGGACAACAACCAGACCACTGACTGAGAGATTTATCTTTTTCATGCTACATGAACGGCTGCAACATGATCAAAGCATCTTCAGTACAAAGGGGTTTGAAAGTTTTTAAGGAAAGGGTTTATTCTGTGTGCAACATAACTTTGGTTTGGATTTTTGGCAAATTATTGGGCTCAAAAAAGAAAATGCAGCATTTGACTGAGTTACATCTGCTGCAGATGAACTGAGCCATGAATATGTGTGTCAAATTCCTCTCCTTAAAGCTACAGTACACAAATTTTATTGAAAAAAAGTTTTTAAAATCTTTGTAAAAACTGTCATCTTGTCGTAACAGTTGATTACGAGACAGGTAATCTGTAAAAATATCTGCCAATTCATCACTTCTGACCAAAAACAGCCAATCAGAACATGGAGGCGGGTCTTAGCGCTGTCAATCACCCCATGTAGTCCCGACTGTAAATTCCAGTCCAGAAAAACTGTTCATCCGCCATCATTGGTGCTCATGCTAACTAGCCTTAGCATTCAGAACAGGCTATGCTAGCTGCAGCGTAGCACATAGCAAGGGGAAGATTAGCAGCGCCACATAGAGGGTGATTGACAGCACTAACAGCCGCCTTCTAGCTCTGATTGTTTCTAGTTTGCACAGGGAAAATGCTCACAGATTTTGTATAATTATAGTGATATCTTCAACAAATATGCAAAAAAATATATAATTTAAAAGTAATAATTTTTTATTATTATTATTTTTACAAATTTCCAGAGTACCAGAACTATCTGAAGGGGCCAAACCACAAACCTTTAATCATCACCACTCCAGCCTTTCAGACCTGATAAACACTAAAAAACCGACTTCATCTTTCCATAAATGTAAAAATCCCAAACCTCTCAAAGCTCTGAAGCACAAACACATTGTGGCAACACAGGAATACACATGGAAATACATACAGTAGTGCCCGCACTAAAGCGCTTTGGTCTGATCCGTTAGGACTCTGCTTGGACTCGGTCTGCCGCAGGCGGCAGCGTGGAAAGGCACAGAGGAGACAGGCAGGAGGAAAACAAACGGCCATGCGGGGCTGGTAATGTGTCGATGTGCGCGTTACTTCCTCAGAAGTTAAAGTCGTAGTTAAACGTCCCCTCTGGAGTGTTTGCCAGCCGTCAGCCTCTCTCGCTCTCGGTGCCGCTGAATGGCTCGCCAGATCCGGCACAGCACTCCACCGCTGGGCGGGAAGAAAGCAGTGGTTCAAGACAGAAATACTAAATTCAAAACACTATTTTCACATTTTGTCAAGCTTCAGACTCAAACTTCTGTGTTTTATTGGGATTTTACGTGATAGACCATCATAAAGTTTGTACAGCTGTTTGCACTATATTTTTCATAGTTATTTAAATATACATATGTATTATTATCTATTTAATCTTTTGCCGTTGAGAGTTGCTACCTTTTTATATTTTGTTGTGCTTTATTGCACAATGACAGTAAAAGGATTCTGAATTCTGGAGCTCAGCTTCTGTTGCTTGGTAACGGGACTGGGTTTCGCCGAGGTTGCTAGGTAACGGTGCAGCGCCTGCAGGATGTGACTTAACCATCTGGAGGTTTTTGAAGCGGCTCTTCTTCTAGACACCAAAAAATCTTTAATGCCAAAAACTGGCTGAGTGATTTTTTTCTTAAGCGGTTGGTTAAAAACCCAAATGAAAATCTAAAAACGTTCTAAATGTGAATTTTGCATCATAGGTCATCTTCAACAAGAGAACAATTTTTTTTGTTTTTGCTAAACGGCAAACTGCTGAGAGCTATTTAAGGTATTTAAAAAAAAAAAAGATTTGTGGGTACCGGAGACGAAGAGAGCGGAGGTCATCTTTGTTGACCTCACTCAGAATGTCAGGCAGTGTGTACTCCTCCATCACAAACTGCAACACAAATTCACCATCAGACTCTACAGTAACGCCGCGGGAGAAAGCCCAAAAACCCCTCTGCTCTTCTACCTTGTCGATGGTGTCTGGGTCCGCCCCCTGCTCTTTCAGCCAATCAGTGAGCTGCTTGTCCGGCTCGTAGTCCGCTGGGACATGAAGGATGGACGGAGGCGAAACGTCTGAAACATGAAGCACAAACAGTTTGAACAGAAACTCTACCTTATTCTTAATTATCTTTAAATCTTTCATTTGTTGATTTCTGCTTTTTTTTTTCAGAGGAATCAAACTCATTTTCATTTTGGGCCATGTCAGAAACCTGAATGTTCTTAAAGGGCCAGAATACATTGATAAAACCAATTAAACTGTTAAAACATCGACAGTTAGCTCCTCCTGCAGGATTTTGATTTTTGCAATCAAAATGAAAAGATTTTGTCATTTTTGGGAATTTTTACGATATTAAATGTCACTTTTTTGCTCGCTGTATAAATTACGGACTGTACCAGCAAAAGGCTGAGGCAACAGTCACACAAACTCTGTTTTTGGCCAATTTTGAGAAAATTTGCAGTGAAAAAACAGAAGATTTGTTTTTTGTGTGAATATTGCAGATTTGTGAAAAACTGGAAGGACTTATTGATGTAATACGGCGGGCCAGATTTGGCCCGTGGGCCTTGAGTTTGACACTTGCAGCCACCCTTTGACCTTTCTGTTGTGATTGCTGTTCCTTTTACGTCTGCAGGTTCTCTAGTTATCTTCTCTCTTTCCCCTGGTTTACTTCCTTAACTATTGTTATGATTTATTCACAAAACAACTCCCATCAATCACACAGTTAATCGTCAGTTGATTTGTCAGATTTTTGTCATTCCCGTCCAGGAAGACAGTGTGTAGACATTGTTCTCAATGGGAAACAGAAAAATCCCCATCATTCACGCCCAAAGTTTCAACAAACACAACATCACAGGTAGATAAATGATAAAATAGAAAATAATAACACAATTATACCATTTGGCAAAGATATCAAATAAAATGGATTAAAACCAAAGCAGTACTTAATTTTCTCCAGATTGAGAAGTTTATTTATATTCTCTTATAAGACTGCAAAAACCCAAAATCTTACCAAGTATTTTTGGTTTAGTTTTTAGTCCAGATATCTTAATTTAATGTTAATAACTTACAAGTAACGTTTCTATTAAAATTAGGAGCTTGTTTTAAGCAAATAAATCCTTAATATTGATAAAAAAGATGCAGATTATTTCACTTGTAACAGGAGAAAATGTCTTGATGTAAATTAAATAATCTGACAACAGAACCAGTACTTTACTCCCAATATTAAGGAGTTATTGATGTAAAATAAGCTCCAATTTCTTGCTGGAAAGTCAGTTGTAAGTTAGTTTTGTCTTATTTTAAGCGGATTAACATATTTGCACCCAAACGACTCGGTAAGGTTTTGTGTTTTTGCAGAGTGTTTGTTTGAAATATTTTTGAAACATGGATCAAATCCCTGCAGCGTGGCCTGATAGTTTGCTGGAGTTTTGCCCGTGTCCTACTGACAGAACTGGTGGAACAGAAACAGGTTTACAAGCTCGACTTGCTCACACACCTTTTGGCTCCGCCCACGTTTCCTGTAGGGTTGACGGCGATGGCCTTTCTAACCACAAACCATTTTGTAACTAATTTGTTGATGCTTAGGGGCATTGTCCTTTAGAAAGATCACTTTAAATCAACTGGTGTTGCTTAATTGTTTTTACATATTTCTGTTACGTTGTAAAACCCAACCATGTCAGAGTTACTAATAAATCTTTAGATGTTCTATTGTCTTAATATTTTTCTTTGCATCAAAAGCTATGATAAGTTATGCTATGCTAAATGTGTTCATGTTTCTATAAAAGTGTGTGAGATTTGATTTTTTGCAGGTGCAAAGAGGATAATTTGGTTAGGAAAGCAGCCGTTGACTCGTCCGGTGCAAACACAAGATGTAAAACCAATAAGTAGGAAGAAAAGCTCCATCTGTGCTACTAAATGTGAGTCAGTGTTTTCACCTGGAGGTCTGTGCCTGACTCGAATCAGCTCCAAGTCATGAGTCCTCTGCTGGAGCGTGACCTTCAGGACGTGCTGGTACTCCCTCTCCTTCTGCAGCAGCTCCTCCAGCAACCTGCAGCCACAGCGAGCCGACATGTCACCGGAACGCCACGCGTGTAACCAGAGACAGGCAGACGACCCAAACAGGTCCTGGATCCTTTCCAGCACCACTTCAACATATTTTCATTCAAGTAAACTGATCAAATTATCACTTAACATTTAAAAACTGCATCATCGGATTGACTAAAATATAAAGTTAAGAGGAGATTTTGGTATTTTAACAACTAAAATGACAACAACAAAATCAAAATCTGGCGAAATAATTTTTTTCCAAATCAAAAAAAAGGTTTGTTTTTTTTGGCTGGGGAATTTTTGTTAAAACATGTTTGTTTTTCCTTCAGTAGGTAGAAAATCCAAATTTTACTCAAGTTTATGAAGAGATAATTCATAAACTAAAAGTAAAAAGGCAGCACGGTCACTTTGGGTTTTCCTTTTTTTTCTCGGCACGATGATTGTTAAACGGTAATGAAAACATAAATTTTAAGCACTTTAAAAAACAGAACAAGAGAAAAACCCATAAAAGATGTTAAAAAGTAACTCCAACCAGAAAAAATGAGCCCAAAAGCAGATGAAGACAAATGAACTTTATGTTCAAATACTTTTATACAAGATTTTCTTCTTCTCTATGGAAGAAAAGTTGTGCCAAGAATGCAAATTATTCCACATTGGGTCGCTTCCGCTTCACCGAATACGAGGTGAAAAATCAGAAGCTGCCTTTGTTTCATTTATTTTCCACAAACTTTGTTCACACATCATGACGCGTTTGCGATTTTGTTTTATCATCCAGGGGATACGGGACAGAACGAACTTCTAGATTTCCATTTCCCAAAACAAAAGACGTCTTGTGTGACACAACTTGTCAGTACAGGTTTGTAGCAACAGGAGACATTGTTACTTTAGAAATGCCATTATATTTATCATCAGATAATTCCTTCAAAATCAAAATAAGCCTTCTTCCTGAAAACAAAACAAACACCTGAAATCAGCACCAGGTGCATTTTTATTTCATGTCATGGAACCAAAACTTCCCAGGGAAAAAAAGCAGAAATATGTGTCTTACGTCAAACACAGCAATATTTTTCTGCTTCAGGATGCAAATGCAAACCTCTGCATCCAAAACAGACACGACCTTTGAACCGTTTAATTAATAATGAATCACTTCCCACAGATTAGCAACACAATGCGTTATATAATCACCTCAGTTTTAATTTGCCGTAAAGCAAATTAAGTAACCAACATGAAAACTTTGCTTTGAACTGTGCAAGTAATTATCCAGCAAATACAAACCATATAATTAACTCCCAGATGCTAAGATGTGTCTGTTTGGTGTCTGGCCGTCTGCGGCTGCAGTAGCAAGACAAATATTGCACAAACAAGTGAACCTTTTGTTTCCACGGCACATCCAGGCATTCAGTTAACGTTCAGTTTGAATTGGTTCATGCTCCTAAGAGCTAATTTTGAGACTTTTTGAGATGATTGTGATGGAAATTAAACATCTACATGAATTATATAGAATGGCTTGGGAAGGCCAGCTTTATAACTCACTTAATGTTAAATATTAAATGACTTTAGATGACAAAAAAATGTTTTATTTCTTGTTAATTTCCTAATCGGGCTACAAAAGTATTGATTCAGAAGAAAAAAATCCAAGAGATTGAATATTTTAGGCTTTAGAAATCATGAATTTCAAACAAATGCAATGTAAAAACTGCAGAAAAAGCAGTACAAATTTAAGGCACAACTAAAAGTAATTTGATGCATTGAAAATACATTTGAAGTTAAAAAACCCCAACAAACAGTTCAGTATATCTTTCAGCTTTGACTGTCCTGGGGGGAAAAGTTTCTGGTTCTCTCTGTCAGTACAGGACAAAAATTTTAAGTTTTTCTTTCCATCTTATGGTACTGACATGTTAATTATACCTTCTAATTAGGTTAATTATACCTAATGAAATCAAAACTGCTCTGTTTCACCACAGACGAAGTTGTCACAGTGTTAAAAGGATACGATCTTTGTTGCAAATGGAGATATGAGTTGTTTCTCCCCTTATTCCAAATACCAAGACACATTGATACACTCAATTTCAGGGTTTTAATGTCTCAAGACGTAATTAAAAACATTTCTAAAAGGATTTTTCCATTCTCTAACATACCTAAAAACTCATGAATCTTGTTTGAGAAACTGGAAAAGACCAATGTTTGCTTATGTCCTGGTGGATAAAATGATGCAGTTGAAGGAGGATGTGTTTTAACCAAAGATTTCCTAGACACAGACACACATCTGCACGATAAATCATGCAAACAGAAATTATTCATCAAGAGATTAATCATTGTGACAGGCCAACACAAACACTGAATTTACAGTTTGTAAATTTACTGTAAACTTACAGTGAATTTGCTGTAAATTAAATTTACAGAAAATTTAAATTTAAATTTTAAAATTTAAAATTTTAATTTTAAATTTAAATTGTTTAAATTTGCTAAAAAGTTTAGCAAATTTAATAACTTTTGTTTGTAAAATTTGGGGAGAAAAACATGCAATTTATCACTACAAATTAAAATCAAATGACGTTCCAGGAAGCCCCTTGTTGTGTCGGGATGGCAAACAGCTGCTCTGCTGGCGTATGCTTTGGGCCGGCTCATGCTTTGGGCCGGCTCTGTGCGTCACACTGCACTTCATGACGACATCATTCATGCATTCATGGGAGGCTTTTGGGCGTGTTTGCTATCTACTCTTGACATTCTGCACTAGATAAACATTTTTCTCATATTACTGGTTTGAGATTAACTGTGGAAGTTTCGACAGACGTTTTGTCATTTCCACCTCATTTGAAATCCGGAGCTTGTGCTTTCTGAGCGTACCTGTTGGTCTCCTGCTTGAGCCGCCCCAGCTGGGCGCTGAGAGGGACATGCGAGCGCTGATGCTCCTGGGCGTGGCTGGAGTTCACCGTGCTGGTGCTGCTGAGGACGGGGTCCGGCGTGGTTCCCGGGTCGTCCGAGGTTGGAGCTAAAACGGGACCGAACACGGCTTCCTCTTCATCCCCCTCGTCGTCCTTCTCCGCCCCCTCACACTCCGAGGCTGGTCCAAAGTGGGTCTGCAGCTCTGGAGGCCAAAACCAGCCATTTTGAGTCAAATATTACCCCATAAAACCAACGTATTTATCCATATTTCACTGGCAGCATCAATTAATAATAGAAGAATTCACTACTTGTTCGGTAGCTTGAATAAATATTTATTCTAAAATGACAAAGGTAATCTGAACTGCATGATGAATTTGCCGTCAGAATGACAGGAATGAAAATAAGGGCAAGGTACTTTTATCCGCAAAAACAAAGGAAAGAGTTGATCTTAACAGATAAGAGCCTCCCAGTTTCAGAGTTTAAATAAAAAAAAACAACCCAACCCCACAGACATTGTGTCTGAAACCACTGTAAATTTGTTATGCTATTTAAATATTGTCTGTGCACTGGCTTAGTGATGTAACCGCCCCTGTTTTTAGCTTCTGTTTAACATTTTAGCTTAATGTTGTTGCTTTTTGTTACTGCCTGTTGAGTCAAGAGCAAAACTTTGCTCCTGTCAATCACACATGTCAGAGACAAGAGTGCATTAGTTTCCTCAAGTCAACGTCAAGTTTTAATCCAAGAGATTTTAGATGATAAAAAAATATATAGATTTATTTCAACAGACAATTTCTGAACTGCATGGTCAGGTTTGGCTGTTAGCTCGAAATGCTGCTAAAGTTTGCTGCTAGCATTAGCAGCTGTTAGCCTGCATAAGACCTTTAATAGCTTCTCGCTTGCTATGCTGCTAAGTTGGATATTAGCCAGGTTAGCCGTTAGCCTGAGTAGCCGTCAGCTTCCATTTTAAAATGTTTAACTGGAAAACCATTTTCTCTCTCATTGACTCTCATTCTGGATCACTGATTCTCATTTTGGGAGTGAAGTTTCCTCCTGGGAAATATGAATCGTTGCATAAATCGATACGGCCAACGTGTAAAACATCCATTGCATGTAAAGTTCATGTGTGATGATCCATACCAATAAACTTAATCAGCCAAATTTTTATTGCTAATGAAGCAATATCTTGATCTTGAGATCATAATTTTGGTCTGATGATTGGTTGCTTGGGATGTTTCGCGAATAGGGGCAGTTAGCTTGACTCTTCAATGAATTTCCCCATTACTCTCCAAACACTCTACATTTGAAATCCTCACTTTTCACCTCTACAGACAAGAATATAACATAATTTAGTACAATACTGGGGAGGAAATATCTAGAATTCACCATTAGAAAGCAGCAGGAGTTTTAAATTCTCCCACCTGGAATGAGGATGGTGATGGCGGCCTGCACGGCTCTGCGGATGATGTTATCCATGGCAAACATCCAGTGAGGTTTGATGTGATGATTTCGCAGAACCTTGTTCACCTGGGAGCATCAGAGACTTTCAAAATAGTGCAAAATATAAACATGTCACATGTCTGCAATCTTTAATAAACCAAGAAATTCCAGATTTAGCGAGTCTTAGCAAACATTGCATCTTTCTATGACACCTATCTATCTAATTTTCTGTTTTTATTGCCCCTCACATGTTTTTAAAAATGCAATATTAGGTGTTTTTTTCTATAATCTCATGATGTTTCATGCTAATCCGTGAGATTGTGCTGGTTCTGACCGAGTCCTGAAAGCCAAAAAGCACCAGCTGGATCTGGTTGATGGAGTTGGAGTCGAAGTCCAGATCCAGCTTGAGTTTGGAAATGGTGGCTGCCATGACGCGTCTTTCTGGAGAGTGAATAAAGTCCCGCAGGATGCAGATGATCTGCTTGATGTGGTCCAAGGAGAGCAGCAGCTCCTCGCTTCCCTGGAATCACAAGTTTACATCAACAAACGAAATGCAGTAAAATGCATCACTTACTGACCAACAAACATCACTGAAAAGCCTGAATTTCATGCAATTAAAATTCTCTTAAAAAAGACCTGTGGCACCCCCTAGTGGTTATTTAAGAAAGTGCAACCTTATTTTCCCCCATGTTACTAAATATAAAACATGTTTTGTATTTCAGAAAATTATTTCTGTTGGTCAACACAGAGGTGGAATTTTTCTCAGAATTCTGAGAAAAACATCAGAATTTTGACTTTTTTTAGTAAAATTTTGTCTTTTTTTTCCCCTCCAAATTTGTGTTTTTCTTTGAATTTTCACTTTTATAATCAGAATTGAACCACAACCCCCTAAATTCAAACTATTAATCTTAGAATTCAGAATAATTCTAGTAAATTCTGAGGAAAAAAAGTCAAAATTTGGAGGAAAAAATGTCTGAATTTTAAGAAAAAATTCAGAGCTTTTCCTTTTCGTGGCACTAATACTAATCATTTGATTGATAAAATATTAGTTAAGTATACAACAGCTATTTTCCTCTGGGCCACATAAAACTTTATGGTGGTCAGTATTTGGCCCGCGGGCCTTGCGTTTGACGCACGTGGCTTCATGCTTCATGCCCACTCTGACCTGGATGTGGTTCTCCTTCAGGTTGGAGATGACCTTCTCCTGATCGTCATTCAGGACCTTGTAGAGAATCGCTCGCCTCTCGCTGTCCTTCTTCAGGAGGAAGAGGCCGCTGTCCCTGTCCTCCGGCGAGGGCGGGACGCTGCGGTCCTCTGAGACTGAACTCTCGTCTGGGACGCTGCAAGACAAGATGATTTACAACAGCCTCGGTTTCAGTTTACCCGCAGATGCAATCCTCTCCTGGCTACTGTGTGTGCCGAGCCGTGCTATATGAGTCAGCAGGGCTGGACGCAACCCCACGGCGCTGCGGACGACACACGATATGTGTGTACACAGCCACAGCTGAGGATCACAAAATAATCAAGCTTTGTTATATTGATGTTGTAAATGGCAGCAGAGCACAAAGACTCCACCTGGCCTCCAAACATGAGCACAATTATTTACTGAGCTGGTGAATTCCTGTGAGGATCAGGCTTTAATTCTTTATTTTTATACTTTTAAGAAAGGTCCAGACATTGGTAGTTCTGTTGGATATGAATTTGTCTGTTCACCACGTTTCATTTCATAACCGTAACCAAACCAGGTCCCAACAAAGTTTATGCAGGTTTCACCCAAAAAATCTAATTTAAGACTTTTTAAGACCACCATAAATAAAATTTAAGACCTATATCAGGACAGAGGTGTAAGGATGAATGTAAAGGATCAAAACTTTGACATTTCTGGGATCTTTTTGTGACTCTTGGCTGCAGTCTTGTGCTTCTCACATGGCACCCGGCTTTGTAGCCAGCGAGCTGGCGAGCAAGAATTAGCAATAGCCTTAATCGCTTTCTCACAGAACCCACTGAGTGAAGCTATCTGCACCCAACTCAAATTTTTGCCTGATCGAAACGTTCAGCGAGAAAAAAACCTACAAAGAATATATCAGGTCAAATAGGCCAGGTCTTAATATTTAAGACCTGTGATCAACATATTTAAGGCCAACTTATGCATTTAAGGCATTTTAAGAATGCTCTCTCTGGCTTAATTATTCCAAATCAGTTTGTTCTTCTTGGTATTTAAGTAAATGGATTAATTAAATAATCACAAACTGACAAACTCCCAAATATTATTTACTTTAGTTCTATTTTACCTTCTGAAAATCATGTTTTACTTTTTACATATCCATTAATTGTGGTTCTGGTTTGCATTTGAGCTAATTGACTCTAGATCGATATGAAAGTTAGCCACTGATCAAACCTTGGTAGTAAATATAATTCAACTGAAGTCATGTGATTACATTTCCTTTCAAGGAGATTGAGCAGATCCAGGAAATGCACTTTAACCTTCATGTTGGTTGTAAAAGAAGGTAGGAGTCATCTCCTAATGAGCTTATGGTCGCTCTGAGGCTTCCCCGTGTCTGACGGCTCGTTTTCAGACCAGTTTACAGAAAACTGAAAGGAGAAAACTTTGCACTGTGGCAAATAAAACCTGGGCGTCATCATTTCTATAAGAATAAAGAACATTATCATCAGCGTAAAGCAGTACGAATCTATCCCACATTTTTCAAACAAAATAGAGATCCTAAAACAAAGCCTTGAGGTATACCTTTTGTGACGACCACAAGTAAGCCACTTATTTTTGTATATTCCTACTGTATTTTCTCTCAGTAGAAAGTAATCATCTCTCATTTTATAAGACCTTATTTCTCATTTTTAATAGTTTTTCAGGGATGCTGAAACTCTTTTGAACCTTTTTCTCTGGATTGTTTTTTTTTGCATTGGTATGTAATAGATAATCAACTGAATGATGATTCAATTATTTTGACTTTCTCTTTCATTTTACTCAAATTTTAAACCTTTTTAAACCAAAAAGCAGCCAAAGACTACAGATAATAATTATAAAAAATTCAGCTTCAGAAAGTTTGAACAACTTTTGATCACTTTTAAAGTTTACAAGAAGGTCAACCTCAGGTATTCTGGTATCTAAAGCATCTTTGTGATTTAACCCAAGTCTACCCTCACCTTAGGTAGTTGGAGCTGGAGGTTTTGAGGTTTTCAGAGCCAGATGTTCTCTTCCTCTGGAAGAAAACGTCATGTTTGGAGTCGCAGTCTGGACTCACTGAGCCGTGTTCGCTGCTGCTGCTACCGGCGGCTTCGCCCTGCTGCTGCGCTGGGATGGAAACGCTGTGGATGTAGTCTGAGAACACAAACATGCAGGAGAGACATGTTAGCATGAAACGTAGCAAATGTTTCATAGAAACATAGCAAATGTTTCTGACACAACTGAACTGCCCAACAACTGAACGAAGTGTGTTTATCTGTCGCGCACCTGATGGTTTGAAGGCAATTTTGCTTTTTTTGCCCTTGGTGGTTTGCCTGAGGAAAATGTCCCTGAGCAGATCTGCAGCGATGGGTCTCTTATTAGGATCGGGCTCAAAGCAGCGCAGGATGAAGGACTTTGCTTCTAGGGACAGAGATTCAGGAATCTCTGGGTGGATTTTAAACATTCCCACCTGCAGCAGAAAGTTAGTTTTTAAACATTTTCATTAACAGGAAGTGGAAACATCTCAAAGATGGTGTCTCTGCACGGCTACCTTAAACATGGCCGCCTGTGGCTCTCCGAGCTCGTGAAACGGAGGTTTCCCAGTGGCCATTTCTATGATGGTGCATCCCAGAGACCAGATGTCAGCCGGGGCGCCGTAGCCTCGAGGGCCCTTATCAATGATCTCTGGAGCCATGTACTGCAGAGTACCTACAACAAACCAAACAAACATTTCTAAATAAAAAAAACAAATAAATAAACGTCTATTGTAGGAGATTGATGTTTTCAGGTTGAATGAGGTTTAATTCTGGTCTAAATCTGAACATCTTTGTTTGTGATTAATGCAAACACCAGATGAGATAATTAGCATATGTTGAATTTTCCCTGCAGCCCAAAGTTCAGGGCACGTTTACAGGAACAGCCATAAAAAAGAGGCGAGCAGCAGAAACAGATCAGCAGACCAACAGACCTGCTAATGAAAGGTAAACACCCTCCTGCCTCTGCTTGATTAGCTAATCTAATTACACACCTCTGTGGCTGCAGGAGGAGGCCAGATGGCCAATGAATGTGTATGTCCACACACACTCGCATGCTTGAGTGTTTCCATAGAGGCTGATAGAGGCTCTTGACATTTGGAGGGTCATTTGATATTTACTCTCATAGCATGAGACAGCAGCATTTCAATTACTCCATTTATTTATTGCAGACTGAATTGCTGTCTCTGCAGCCCGGCGTATAACTGCCTGCTTGGTTTTTGAGTCAATTTGTTGGTTTAAATTACGAATTTAATACATTTTCACAGATTTATTTTAGCATTAAAGCAACGTTAGCTGTAGTTCTGTTATCTTTTTATGCTTACGTTGTTAAAAAACTACGTAATATTTTTGCAACACTGCAAAAACACAAAATTTTACAAAGTATTTTTATCTAGTTTCTAGCACAAATACCTTTGTACACTTGAATAAGACAAAACTAATTTAGAAATAACTTTTAAAGAAAAAATTTGAATCTGTAATTCCTTAATATTGAATTTAAAAGTATTAGTTCCCCTACCAGATAAAAATTTGTTGTTATAAATGAAATAATCTGCCAGTGAATCCAGTGACTCTTAAAACAATAATAAGGAATTATTGGCTTAAATGAAGATACTATATTCTAGTGTATTAAGACATTTGCACTAAAAACAAGAACAAAAATTAAGATTTTGTGTTTTTGCAGTGAATTTTTCTACCAGCATTGAGTCAATTTATTATGTTTATAGTAATAAACATAATAAACATCTTGTTTTTATATTTTCTAAATATAAAAAACAAGATTAGATGTAGGTTTTATTGTTTTGTTGGTCTTTATTACAGATGCTATATGAGTGGCGTCAGTGATATAGGAAGTTTATTATCTTATATAATAATATTTCACCTCCAATAAATTTATTTATAATACAAACTGTTTCTGGTTTTCTATCCTCTGTCTTATTTCTGTCACAAGCATCGGCGGAGGTGTCGCAGGCTACCTGTAAACGTTTCTGTGCAGGGATTTACTCCGGCCAACCGTTTGGACGTTCCAAAGTCGGAGATCTTCAAGACGCCGCTGTAGGTGTTTACCAACACATTGTCTCCCTGTAGAAGGTAAAATGGAGGTTAATTACCATTTTTACTTACCTTAAAATAAACATTTTTTGCTTCTTGTTGTTTTTTAATGACTACAATAAGCAATTTAATTAGTAACAGAGTGCTACAGGGCACTGTTCTCGGTCTGTTAATTAATTGTTCTTCTCAAAACTTTAATATAAAATTTAAACCAGATTAACTTTAGTTACTAAATATTTACAGTGGTTGCCACATCCCTCAGACAGAAAGAAGTATTTAACATGGCGTGTTAAAAATTTAGCGAACCTGAAACAGAAGCTGCGTTTCCATTCGCCATGTAATTCTGCAATTTGACATTTTGAAAAAAAAAAGTGCTTCGTGGAAATACAGCAATTAAAAAAACTCTTGGTTATTAATAAAATGATTTGGCACTAGGACAAGGTGGTTTTTCATTACCATTTTGAAATTATTTTATTTCATAAAACTGCAAAGGAAACACATTTTTCGCGTCACCTGAGTCACATGACCAATAACGGGATGTTACTACTGGCAGAAACCATGAAGAAGAGAACAACAGGAAGTAGTTGTTTATTACACAAACAAACTTATTCACGTGTGATTTTAATTACGTTTCTTATTTAATAGAAACACTGCAATTATGAAATTGTGTTTTTTTGACATCAGTAGAATACAGACAAGGTTTTGAACTGGATCATTAACCTGCCACTGTATGAAATCAGTTTCTCTCTGCTGAAGAGTTGAAGCTACCCCATATTTATCACCATTTTGTATTTGACTACTGGCACCTTTATATCTCTGTGGACAATCTGGTTCTCATGCAGGTACCGCAGCCCCTCCAGGATCTGTCTGGTGTAGAAAATGATGGTCGCTTCTTTCAAAGGTCCCCATTTTGACCTCAGCAAAGCAGACAAGCTTCCTGGAAAATAAAAACAAGTAATGTCCAACAACCTGAAAGCTTAAAGAGGTCACCTTGTTTCATAAGAATCGATCTAACAGTGTTTATCCTTCAAGGTGAGGCAACAGATTCTCTCCGGTGCAGGTTTGTACCTCCAGGCACCTGTTCCATGAAGATCTTGATGTATCCGTTCTCAGAAACCGAGCCCAAGTACTGAACGATGTTCCTGTGCTTCAGGTACTTGTGAAGGGCAATTTCTTCATGAAGTGGCTGCGAGTATCTGAATCACAGAAAGGGAAGACCAGAAAAAGACTAAATGCATTTTGATTTTTAATTAATTTATTACAATTTATATAAGTTTTCTTATTGTATTCATTAGGGGTACACTGATTCCATCTTTAAAAAGCCTGACATGGCGCTAAATGCAGCAAGAAAGTTGGCAACAGAGGGGCGACTGCAAACCTTCAGGCTGTGGTTGATTGTTAGACCTTTGCAGAGGCAGATAAAATCATCAAATAAGATCAGCTTCACATGTAAATATCAGCCGAGCTCCAAAAATTAAGGAACTCGGTGCCAGTAAATCAGTGCATTTCTAATATTTTGCATTTTTTATTACGAAAGAAGATTACAGACACTGCAAAAAAGAATAAAAAAAAATCTGGGTTTAATCTCAGAATACTGACTTTAATCTTCTGCTTTTTATTATTACCTGCTGTCTCTTTCAGGGATCTCTTTGATAGCGATCCGGACCTGGTTGCTCAGGTCTCTCCCAGCATACACCACTCCATAAGTGCCCCGGCCCAGAACCACCCTGTCTCCGTTCTCGTCCGTGTCGTATTCATACTGAAACACAGACATAAGCACAAAACTTGCACCAACAGAACATCGTTTTATAACAGTTATGAAGCCACGGACTGACCTCCAGCGTGTCGCCATCCCCCTCTCCTTCCAGCTCCACGGCGTTCCCTGTACCATCAGAGATCATCTCTTTCACCAGGGAGCAGAACCTGATCCACCCCCACATGAACCCACATTAAAACTGTTATTTTGGGGTTTTTGACTCTAGATTAAAACAAAAATACTGGCAGAACACTGAAGTCATCTCTCATTCCTTTATTTTCATGCTTTGCCAGGTTTTCAGTCTTCATACGATTTCAACTGGAAGGGCTTCAGAAGCGTTTCACACTTTTAGAACAATATTCACATTCCTTTTGCTGAATAAATAAGAAAAGAGCTAAATAAATAAACTGATGCTTAAACACAAATGGGGTAAAATATTGGCATCTAACAGGGTTTTTTTTTTAGTTTTCTCCTGAATTTTTAAAGTTTCTTTCAAATTTCTGCAAATTTCACAAATGTAAATTTAAGACTTTTAAAGACTTTTAAGACCAGCATGAAATAAATTTAAGACCTGGATCACAACAGAAAATCGCGAATAAATGAATCAAAGTGAGCCAATGGTGAAGATGAACATCATCTGGCCAACTGCTGATAAATTTGCACTTACTCATGATGGACATAAAAAAGGTAGCTAGCTTTACCCTTTCTAGCTAGCTAGTTAGCTAGCACAGAATATGAAATAGCACTAGCGAGCTTTACCCTTACTAGCGAGCTCATTAGGTAGCAACAAGCTAGTTAATTTAAGACATTTTAAGGCCTTGATTTTACATATATGAATTTAGATTATTAGTTTTTTTAAGATTTGCAGATACACTGTTCTTAGAGAAATTACTTTAACCGCTCTGGAGTGTTTTTGGGGCCTCAAACCCGAATTGACAAAAGATCTGGAATAAAATTTGTGCAGAGAGAAAATTATACGAGTTCACAAAGAGTCTGGATAAGATTTTAGGAAGTGGTTTAAAGGTTTTGCAAAGTTTTGCACCTCTACACAGACACATCTAGAGGTGAGTGTCCTCACCGACCGCACTGCTCCTCGGTGGAGAAATAGATCTGGAAGTCGTCAGAGTTGTCATGGACGTAAAGGAAGCAGCAGCGCTCGTCAAATTTGCTAATACTGCAAATGGAGCGAACAGAAAATGTAATTTAAGTGTCAGTTGAAAAGCACAAGAAAAACAAAAATAATGTGGGGGAAGAAACAGATTGGGGAGGGTATTAAAATCTTAATTCATGTCAGATCAGATTTTTGTAAAACGTGCAGCAGCAAAGAGAAAGAATTCGCCTGGTTAAGTCACCATGAACAATCATGAGTCACATTTTCTCTGATACTTCACTCTATATGTGTTTTAGCAGCGTCTCAGGTTGCACTACTTATGTAGCTGCTGTTTTAAAAATGCAGGAGGCGGTTAGGTCACATGGCAGGATGCCCAAACTTGTAATTAAACCTGCAGTTCCAGGTGGCAAAATCAGCATTCAGTTCACACACGCTGGAAATTATTCACACATTTCCAGGATGCACGTGTCGAAACTAAGAGGCTGCTTTCGCTGATATAGGCAGTCCATAATAATAAATGTTATTTTTGGAGTTTCAGTGTGAAATTAAAACAATCACAGTCATCATGTTCATGAATTAACTGCGTACCTAATGCCTTTAATGGACGTTGCAGTGAAGTTCCACTCATGGATTCCCTTCTGTAGAGTTTAAAATGCATAATTTATCATTCGTGCTGAAATCAAAAATAATTCAAACTGAAATAAACACATATTGAAACCAAAGTGCATGAAAATTTAGCGAAAAACATCAAATTTTTCCAAGTGATGAATCTGTCAGCGATCATTTAAAATATGTATAATTCTTACGCTTTCAACAGGAGAGACATGCCAGATGGAAACATGTTTCTCTTCAGCTTCATTGTTTATGGACACATAGGAAGGCTGGTAAACTTTAGTTGGCTCCAAAATCAAAACCTACAAAACACACAAAAAATAATAGGATTATTATGTTATTTTATATCACACACTAAGAACGTTTTTTATATTAAATTACAAGAATAAAGTCAAAATAATATTTTTACGACTATTCTTGCAAAATTATGACTTTTTTCTCAAAATAGTATGACTACATTCAATATAAATCTATTGCAATACTGCAAGCATAAAGTGGAATGAGAATAAAGTTTAAAAATGTGAGAAAAAAGTAAAAATAATCAGAAAATACAAAAATGAACTCGTACAAGAATAAAGTCAAAATATTATGACTTTATTCTCTTCTAACTTTGACTTTATTCTCGCAACATTATGATCTTATTCTTCTAATATTAAGACTTGATTCTTGTACAAGTTTATTCTCGTAATTTTATTTTTAATTTTCTCAGTATTATAACACGTCTGTAATTTTAAACATCTGTTGCTACCATTAGGTCGAGCAGGAATAACAATAATAATGATCAATTTTATTTATAATGACCTTAATATGTAAAGCTTAAATATCAAAATGTGTGTATTTTAAGTTTATTGCTTGGTTGTGTGTACAGGAAACCGCAGCCTCTTGGTGGTTCCCTGCGTTGCCTCCACGATGATGTCCATCCAGAAGTCAAGTCTTTCTCTTTGGGGCGAATGCTCCACCGCCTGCTTTTTAAACCTCTGGATCAGCTGCAGGTTCTGCACCACTGACCGCAAATACCTGAAACAATTAAACAAATCAAAAATTAATGAGGCCATCAGTAATCTCCTCTGAATGCATGCCATTATCCTCAAAATGTTGGTGACAGAATATCTGATGGCGAGTTGCAGTGAAAGTAAAATGCAGCGACTATTGGAAAAGATTTTCTTGAGTTGGGCTATTCTTGTTATTTCTAGATAACCAAACTGATTTTGTAGTTTTGGCAAACCAAACTACTATCACCTCAAAAAGGCATAAATATTGCTTGTTCTTCCATTAACACAAGTGCCTTTAAGTCATATACAGTTTTATTAGTAAATAATGTGAAAAATGATGAATATAAACATTTCTTATTTAAAGAATAATGATAAAGATCTCCAAATAGTGTGGAAGCTCCTGTGCAATATGTTTTACAAAAAGAAAATAATTTGATATCCTACAAAGACAACTGCGTATTAGGACCATTGCACACAGCAAAAAAATAAATAGAAACTAAAAAATGAAAAATATCTGAGACTGAAAAGTAAAAAATTTGATACAATTTTTTTTAGATAAATCTCAGAAATTTTCTAGAAAAAAAATTGTGAGTTTCAAAAGTTGGTTATTTTTTACTTCTGAGTTTCAAAAGGCAAACATTTTCTAATTCAGAAATTTCAATGTTTTTTTTTAAAGATTTTTTAGATCAATTTTAAAGTTTCTGAGTTTTTTCTCTCAAATTTTCAACTTTTGGGGATCAGAAATTTCTTTGAGTGTTTTTGGGTTTGGGTGTTTTTGTTTTTTTGTTTATTTTTAGAAAATTTCAACTTTTGGAGCCCAGAAATGTTTCTGTTTTATTTTTAAGGAAAATTTCTGAGATCAGTCTTAAAATTTATGAGTTTTTAGTTTTTAAAAGGCACCTTTTCCAAAGTTTGTAGAAGATCCACAATATTTTCTCCCAAAATCTCCCTCCGTTGATGCTAGCTTAAAAAAACTTTGATACTGTTAGCATTTTCCTCACTACTTTCCTCCTCACCAAACCTGCGATCAGAAACGTTTCTATACAAGGAAACTCTGAATGTAGAAAATGGAAACTAGATTAACTGTTTCTACTGTAGTGTGAGACGCTACCATAGCGGTGGCTTCAGTTTGAACAGTTTCTCAGCTGCTTGAGTAGCTTTGGGAATGTCGCTAGCCAGCATGCTAACGGTGAAGAACTGGCCCACGTCCCAGTAGTTGTTCATTTTCTCCAGGGAACCTTTACGCCCCAGCAGGCTGTTTAATCTCACACCTGAAATCAAAAATAAACAATAAACAGTTACCGTATTCTCTGGACTATAAGTCACAGTTTTTTTCATAGTTTGGCCGGGGGTGCGACTTATACTCCAGAGCAACTTATGTGTGAAATTATTAACACATTATCATATCATATCATATGTTATTTTCACACTAAACTGCAAGAGGGCGCTCTAGGCCTGGGTTGATAATGTGTGTGGTAGAAGCTACCTTCGGAGTTAGCAGAGTTTTTTACAAGCAACACTAAAGATGGAAGATTTAGTGAGTTGGAGTGACACGGATGGTTTGGTAAACCTGTTAGAATGTTATTTATGCCATAGTTAAATGAATAACTCTTAATATGTTATGCTAACATACCAGGCACATTCTCAGTTTGTTGTTTGTCATGTAATGTTAGCATACCGTACAGTTATTCAGCCTGTTGTTGCCTCTATTTTTTTTTATTTTAAATTGCCTTTCAAGATGACATGTCTGTTCTTGGTGTTGGATTTTATCAAATAAATTTCCCCCATAAAATGCGACTTATATATATTTTCCTGCTTTATTATTTATTTTATGGCTGGTGGGACTTATAGTCCGGAGCGACTTATAGTCCAAAAAATACGGTAATTAAACCACTAATCTGATGAGAGCAAGACACAACTAGAACACAGCTTTGATTTAGCACAAATACTGGCCACTTTCACCCTAACAGCTCAGAAAATCAAAACAAATGACACTTCAACTAAAGAAAACACCACATAAGATTTTAACATTAATACATCAAGATTGAGTTATATATGAATCTCGAAATTTGTGCTTCATCTAACTTTGGGTAACCAGTTGGTTATTCAATTAAAATTAATTAATATGCCCCTAATTGGAAATGGTAAAAGATAGATGTTTTGTAACTATTTAAATTATATAAATTGTTTTCTAAAACAAGTAAAATATACGTTTTTAAATACACAAATTTGAGTTACCAGATTGTTACATAGAAATGGTAAAAGAAGAATATTTTAATTATATCTTTTATTACTTTAGAGAAAATGATAAGTTCAAATACACAAATGACCAGTTTTAAAATATATTTATCATTTCAAAAGGTAAAATAACACATTTTAATAGAAAGGAACATGAATAAATTTAAATTGCCTTGTTCTTTATATTCATGACTAATTGTGGAGATAGTTTTTAAGTTATTTTTACTCTAATAACGTAATTTAATTGTAAAAACTGAAAGACAATTTTATTTTATTTTTTCCTATTTGGAGCAGTTGACTATTTTAAAACATGACAGATTATGACTAAAACAACTTTCTGTTGGTAAATAACATTCATCACATTTCTGAAATCAGATAATTGTAAGATGACTAAAAATCCTCTTATTTTCAAGTTAGTGACCGTCTTTTGTATCCAAAAACATAAAAAGTCTAACAAACCGTAAACACAGCTGTTTAAAACACATAAAAAACTGTCTTCAGAGACAAAATAAAATAAACTTGTTTGCTTAAAAGCAACAGATTCTGTGGCTCTAGGAAATAAATGAAAGGGATTTCTTGTCACCTATTTTCCTCAGTTCGATGGAGCTCTCAAACTGCTGGCCAGCGACGATGAGGAGGACAGCCAGGTTAATGCCAGAGTAGAGAGTGGGCTGCAGTTCAAAGCCCTTTCTGTACCTGCAGACAAAAAACAAACAAACATATGAATTGATTCTATGAAGAAAAGAGAACCATTTTCAAAACAAGTCAATTCTCACCACTGTATTGCATTGTCTCTGTTTACAGTGTCTTTGCAGTCCGAGTCGAGGAAAATGTCCTTGTAGATCCGACCACAGAGGCAGAACATGTCCGGGGCGGGGTGTTCGCTCGTCTGCAGCACCTGGAGCATCACCCTGAGCGCCTGCTCCCGGTCGCCAGGACTGTTCCTCCTGCAAACAGTCACACATTTAAATATAAAAGCCTGATCAGCCAGGTGAGATTCCTGAAAGTCACTTTTAAAAAAATCCTAATGCTCCAAATTAGTCATCGGTTTGTCAGTGGAGGAATATTATGGAAGGTTAATAGATGGATCACTTGTTAGAGTGAAGTTTGAAAAAAAAAACAATTTGAAAATATCTAGATAACCAGTCTAAAATTTAAAAGTGTCATCAGCAAAGTGGCAAATGGAAGCAAATAGGAAGACACGAAAATAACCATTGATAATAAAATGAAATGAGTCAGAATTCTGAGACTAAAGTCAAAATTCTGAGAAAATATCACAATTCTGATATTGAAGTAAAAAATTCAGATAAAAAAAAGTTAGCTTTTTTCTGAGGCACTAGTCCTCTTCTGTATTTTTAAGAACTGCAAAATAAATCAGAACTTCTCCAGATTGTATAGGAAGCTTGAATTTTCTGCATCTCAGCCTGGCCTATAATGCTCCAACAAGTCACAAGAAACCAAACTAAAACAGCCAAACTGCTTACAGAGAACACAACATTTCTTTTTACTAAAGTTTAAACTATTTAACTATTTAAAGTTTAAAGCGTAACATGGGTATTGTTTACCTATTGAGAGCAAAGGCGTAGTGGAACTGGATCATCGGTTGGGTTGCCAGATCACAAGTCGGCAGCGTCTCCAGAGTCTCCACAAGCTTAACCATGGCATCATAATCCTGTTTGTCAGTTAAAGTCAAACAGAACCAGGTAAAAAATAAAATCTTTTCAATATCAATATTTTCATAGAGGATTATAAAGAATTTGGCACATTGTCATTTGAGTACCTGAATGTCTCTGTAGGAAAACAGCAGGTTCATGACGATGTCCTGCGTTAGGACCTCGGTGTTGTCCATCCGCAGTTTGATTCGGGCCAGCTCCTTGGCCAGCTCCTCGCCCTGGTACTTCTCCCTGGCTTTCCGGATGTCATTCAGCAAGGTGTCCTTAAAAGATGCGCTGAAAAGTTAAAAATGGGGGATAAATATCACTTCAATTGAAATGGGAAGTGAAAACTTTAACCGTTATTACAGTTAAAGTTCAGTATTTGAGGAGTTTCAGATTTTTTGGAAGTAGAATTTATTGGAGAAGTTATAATGTGTTACTTTTATCTGCTGTACAAAACTGTCTGAGCACCTTAGAATAACAAGGTAAAGTACAGATGCCAAACTCGAGGCCTGTGGGCCAAATTCTGCACACCATAACTATTTATGTGGCCCTGTACCATACACATTGAACTTTGAGATAACAGTTGTCCGCTTAAATATTATTTTACTCATCAAATCAATTCAGTTTTCATTTGTGTAGAATAAATTACACCAATGTGAAAAGACCTTAAATGTCATTGCTACATTTTAAGAAATACTCATTAAAAGTAGATAAAATTATACAGATAATTTTATCAGTAGATTCTGGCCAGCACCAACCCAAAAAGTAAAAATGAGTTTGACACCTGTGGGCTAAAGCTAGTGGCTAGTTAGCATCATTATTTAGCTTTACTGCACACAAAAGGAACTTATGCTGTTTCACGTTTCCTGATGCAATATCAATGAAAATGCCTAAGTTGGGCTTTGAAAGAAACTGTTACGTGTTCTTTTAAAGTTAATTGCTTTTAGGATAACATGAGTTCAGTTTTTCACTGAAATATTTGTTCTTCCTCAGCAAAAGAAATCAAGCTCAGTCCAAATGGTTTCAGAAGATGTAGTCTGTAGCATCAATATTGTGAATTCTGGCCTCTGTTACCATTTTATTTGTGCAAAATCACTGTACAAATAAATCTTTTGAGTGTATCTGTTTATTATAATTGGAGGAGAGAAGTGTTTTTGTTCCTTTCTCACCATGATGTCACATGGATGTCCTTCAGGAGGCTGGTGAAACGGTCTGTCAAGGGGACGCATAGCGGCCCCAACAAGTTATCCCAGCTGGGCTGCATGTATTCGCTCGCCCTGCGCTGTGCGTCGCTCTCACAGCACATATACTCATGGTTAGGAGTCACAATGTATGGGATGAAGTAGTAATTACCGCTGGAAGCCTGGAGGATGAGAGGCGGTGATGTTTAAAAGACATCACAGATGAAGCAGTAGCTTTCAAAAGCCTGCAGATGCAGATGTAATAGAGTTACAGGGGAGCTAAACACACAGAGGGCAGGTGTGAAGCCTTGTTTTAATTAGCACCACACTAAAGCAGGGGTGTTCAAACTTTCGGACACTGAAGCCGCAAAATTTTTAGTATTTTTCTTATTAATTATTGTTGTAAAAATTATTTACATTTTCTATTTTTATCTGCCAAATAATCAACAAACTAAGCAGAGTATTCTTAGATTTCTGCAGATGAGAAAATTTAAAACATAAAAAAGTTTTTCAAATCTGCAGGTTTGGCATATTTAAAAAAAAGAGAGAGATAAATCTTTAATCTTTTTCTGATTCCTTGTCTTTTGTAAGAACAAGAACAGAATGTAGCTCACTCTTGCTTTATTTAAACAAATTTAGATACATTTATCTGCGACAGACTGGCGACCTGTCCAGGGTGAACCCCGCCTCTCGCCCGGAACGCAGCTGGAGATAGGCACCAGCAACTCCCGACCCCGTTAGGGAGAAGGGTGACGGAAAATGGATGGATGGATAGATACATTTATTAAATCAAACCAGAAGTAAAAACCTGAATACTTTGTGTTGCACCCCAACATTGTTTTTAAATGTGGATCTTCATCAGCTGCCTGAACTGGCAAACCAAATTTATCCTGGACATTTCTGAACATATGCAACAGCTGATATTTAAACACACGGTCACATCCCTACATGTGAGGACATGGAGCCATAAATCATCACGTTTCACACTATTGGCTAAGAAAAGAACAAGTTCCAACATGCGAACAATGTTCCACACAGAAATGGACAGTCGGGTGATGAAGCCCATTTCAGATCAGAGTTCCTCAATAAACATGCAAAATGATACGGGGGTTAGAACCACAGGACGCTTCACAAAAACACAAAACATCACAGGAAAATAAAACGCAAAAGGAGAATAAAACTGATTAAAAGCCACTCTGAGCAAATTGATCCTTAGATGCTTCTTAAAAGAATAAACAGAGTCACGACAGCACCATGATGGAGGTAACGTAGTGCTCCAAAGGTAACAGGCTTTTAAAGAAAAGACTAAACATTTTTAAAATGGTAGCCAATGTAAAAAAATTAAAACTGGAGTGATTTGATGTTTGTTTCTTACTAATTATGAACTGCATGGAGACTATTAAGATCTTTCTTTTGCAAACATTAAAAAGGATGTTCCAATAATTAACAAATAGAAATAAAAGCAAGAATTATCATCTCTAGTTCAACTTTACACACCAAAGTTTGAAATATTTCTTAGCTGAAAGAAGCAGTTTTGAGAGAATCACACCAAGAAATTGTTTGATCTGAGCTAAAATGTCACCATTTAATATGACTTACAGTTTTAGATATTCAGTTTGCTTAAAAGAATAGATCTGAATATCATCAGCACAGAAATAAAAAGACATGTCTGGAACGGCCTGACTGTCTGGCGTAAAGGGAAGTTAAAAAAAATAAGACGTCCAAAATCTGAGCCCTGTGGCATTCCACATGGCAACCTCTTGTGTTCTGACATTAAAGCTACAGAATGTAACTGCAAGTAAAACCACACGTGAATAAGTTTGTTCACGAAATAGATTATTAAAAATCATACTACGCCATGATCTTCCAACAACTTCCTGTTGTCTTCTTTGTCTTTTCCTGCAGTAGCAACATCCGGTTCTCGATCATGTGACTCTAGTAATATGAAAAAATTGTTTTTTTTCGTTGCAGTTTTGTGAAATACACACATTCACTTCATCCTAGTGCAAAAACCTTTTGTAGAAAATTGACATGTTTCCATTAAGTTAATTTGTTCAATGAATCACATCTCTTAGCTGCTTGTTCAGTACAAATATGTCCAAAAATGTGTCAAAACACAGTTGCACTGATTCCATTAAGTAAGAAACAGAATTAAAATCATGTGAATAAGTTTGTTCACGCAATAAGTCATAAAAAATATGCTGTGCCATCATCCTCCAATCACTTCCTGTTGTCATCTTCTTTGTAGTTTCCGCCAGTAGCTGAAATTACGATCACATGACTTGTGTGATACAAAACAGTGTTTCCATTGTAGTTTTGTGAAATACACTCATCAACCTCATTCTAGTTCTAAAACTATTTAGAAAAACATTTTTTTGTTTTTTCAAAATTTATGTTTCCATCAAGTGGATTTATTTTTGTCATTCCAATTTGCGCAATTTGGTCAATGGAAATTCAGATCTATTCCGCTCCTCTCTGGATCATCGAGGCCTTTGTTTGTTAGTAGTTGCTGCTTTGAGGAACTCTCTCTGCATGCTTTGCTGCAGGCAGGGTACCTACTTTATTTCTCAGTCCAGAGCCTCGGTACTCTGGAGGCAGCTGAATCCAAGGGAAGCCTAATGCTGGAGGACGACTGGCCTACTCCATACAGGCAAGCAGAAAAACACAGTACAGTAAACACCAACTTCTGGGAAAACCTGCTTCTAACAAGCTGTCAGGACTCTGTTTGGCTGTATGTAGTGAGAAAGAGAGGCGCAGTTCCACGAAAGTAAAGCATGTGGACATGCATTCCTGAATGCATTTCAGCACTAGTCATGGATGCCTTTCCTGGAAACACTGTGTCCACATAAATCACACAAACATGCAGAAACTTACTGTGTTTTTCTGTGCAACCATGTCCTGCAAAGAAACACAACAAAGAGCAAGTGTATGTCAGAGCATGAGAGGTTCTAAGGAGAACTGGCTGTGCAGCACACACAGATCTGGAAATAACTTCCTGGATCACTTTGTTCTGAGGTGGTGTGATGGAATGGCATTCATGCACTATGGTTACACCGAGGGGTGTCTACGCGTACCTTCAGCGACTGGGCCGTGTCCGGGTCGGTGTCGTGGTACAGGATGACGTTGTTGGCCATGTCAAAGCTTTCCCTCACACCCAGGTGGTAAAACAGCGATGGCTGCCGAAACACGTCGCTCATGTCCACGACGGCGATGTCTGGAACGAGCCGGCAGCAGGTGAAATGTAATTTCTTATTAGCAGCTCAACAACTTGCGACCACCATAGTTGAGTCAAAGAAAAGGTCTGAGCAATATCCCAGATTAAATTCACAATTTGAGCATTTTTATACTTCCATTTAGGCGCTTTTAAGAACCACACTACCTTTTTTGGCAATGAGTTAATGTTCTTTTGGTGTCTGGAAATTGAGTCATTTTAAAAACCAAAACCTGCCGGCACTGCGCCGTTACCTAGCAACCCTAGCCAAGTGCAGTGTACAACTGCTGATGAAAAAGATAAGTGTTTTGTTGTTGACTTGCCATCCAGTGAGCGTCTCTGTTGGCTGTGCTCCACTTCTGCCTTCTTCTTGCTGAGTTAGCATGACATACAACATTTAACATGCTGACGTAGGTAAGTCTGAGTGTTTTTACATTCTCTGATTGTTACCTGGCCTCAGAAGAATTTGTCCACGCATCCTTAAAAAGTCTTAAATTAATGTCGCCAAAATTAAGGCCTTAAAATGTCTTGAATTTGTTTTTTTTTTTTTTTTTTTAAATCAAGTTGGACTTAAATATGTTATTCATAGGTCTTAAATTTTGTAGTAAGACTATTTAATCTTGTATATTATATGTATTATATTTTTATCACAGGACTTTTCTGTCAGGCAATCGCATTCAGACATCTACGTTGACGGATGAGGCTACCGCTAACTCACTGCGAACATATTCTTGCTGTTCTAATCATCTTCTGTGGAGTTACAAGTCTTAAATTTCATTCATAATGGTCTTTAACAGGTCTTAAAAAGTCTTAAATTTCATTTGGCATAACCTGCAGAAACCTTGTTATAACCAGAATGATTCACAGCTGTCTTAGATGTTTTTCTTGAATTATATTTCTTACTGTAGAATTATTAAATTTAATTAGTTTGTAAACTCATATCGTATTTCTTTCTTTGGCAGAGTGTTAGAAAACTACTAAAACTCTTTTTTCATAGAAGTAGTCATACAGGTGAAGAGCAAGAGTAGCAGGCTGTTAATTTCCCACTTAAATTGTACTAAAGCACCAACGTAAACTGCTTTTTCTGATTACTTTAGCCGTGGGAACTCTTGGTTTTCTATGTCTGTGAAAACAAGCAGCTTCTATTTTTTAGTGAAGAAATTAGCAGAAGCTGGAGCAGGTGGTTCATCCAGATTCCAGAAAATCATGTAAATCACGAATCCTGGCAGCGAGCCAAATGAATCAAAAGCTATATCAGCATGAGTGAAGAGAACAAGAACAAGCATGCAGACATGGTTTCATGTACAGGCAAAATTAATAAGAACAGTCTGCCAACGACTTCCACACTTAAAGAATGTATCATAAATTATTTGTGATTTTATTAATCAATAAAAACATTTATTGGCATTGCAACAAACAATCTTCATTCCAATAGCTGTCCAGCTTTTTCCATTGATATTTATATTTGGAGATTATCTCTGAGTTTTTAAGGTTGCCTTTATCTTTAGCTCTCTGCACAGATTCTCTGTCTGTCATATAAATGATGTTCCTGGATTGGCTGATTTGAAAACGCCATCCAACAGCGTGTCAACTAACGTCTACTTTCCAATATTTTTGGTATTTTCTATGACGAAATCTGCAAATTTTTGACAAATAATTCCATGACAATTCCACAGAATAATCTGCAAATGAACGGTGAACATGCGATGGGCCACCTGAAATGTTTTTGATTAAAAAAACAACAGGGCCTTTTTAACATCTCCCTTACAATTTTCCTTCTCTTCATCAAAGAAGAAACTGTATCGTTAGATGAACATTCATAATCAAACACCAAGTTCAGCCAAGGTCCACAGATTTACAGCAGGATAAACATTTCCTGGCTTTCTGTTGTTGCTTTCTAAAAAGTTCAACAGAAACATTGTTCAGGTGGTTAATCGTGTCTATGTCAACGTGCTCTGACAAGTCAGAATCTACCATGAGGGAAGACTCATCTTTTCCCTTCCTTGTCTCCCTTAAAGGGGATCTATTATGAAAAATTCCCATTTTGCACCTTTTTGTACTTCCATTTGCGACTCAGTTGCTTCTGGAAACAGCACAAAAAGTTTCAAAAATACCTTTCAAGTTACTGTGAAAACAACTTATTTTTTCACTATGAGTTAAAGCTTTATGGCATCTGGAAAATGAGCCATTTCAAAAGAATCCCAATTTTAAAGTCACATTTGACAGGCACTGTCCAGTTACCTAGCAACCCCAGCAAAGCTCAGCCCATTACCTAGCAACTGAAGTTGAGCACCAGAATGTTTGGTCAGCTGGTTTCATTGCTGTTTTTCCAGTACAATGGCTGCTGGAAAAGACAAATGTTTGGTTGTCGAGCCAATGTTGCACAACAACATTCTTGTTTGTGCAGTAGGCTCTACTTTTGCTTGTCGAAGAGGTACGGTTGTATGATCACACATCTGTTTCCAGCCATTTTTATGTGCAGATGTAAACAAAAGACTAAAATCTCACTGTTTAAGAATAATTTTTGTGCAAAACTATATTTTGTATAAACTATAGCCCAATCCTAGCCTGTTCAAGGAAGTACCATAAGTCACCTTTAAATTGCCACATGACATTGATTTATTATTTTAGCTTATCCCATGGAGATTTATCATCTTACTATCAGCTCTGGGAGCCTGTGTAACTAAACCTTGCATCTGTGGCCGTGCTGTCTGCAGCAGAGGTGTGGACAGTATCACAGGGTATAAATAGCTGCCAATTAGGAACAGCTCTGATTTCACTGCATAGATCTTTGAAGACAGAATGGGGAATCACGTGAATAAAAGTGAGAATCTGGGTGAAGAGTTAATTCTGTTTACATAAAGCTTGCAGGATTAATAGCATCACTGAGAGATGAGAATATAATGCAAAGCAAGCAAAGCATTGAGAGGACAAAGGTTATTTGGTGTTACAGAACCAAACAACACAAAATATTACCAAGTATTTCTGATCTAGTTTCTAAAGCAAATGTCTTATTACACTTAAAATAAGACAAAAACTTACAAATAACTTTTCAACAAAATGTAAAAGCTTGTTTAAGTCAATAACTTCTTAATATTTATGAAAAAACTACCAGATTATTCACTTAGAGAATGGGACAAATGTCTTGTTATAAGTGAAATAATCTGCCAGTGGAACAAGTAATTGGTCAATAGTGGAGAATTATTAATTTCACATTGATACAACTGATCAAACATGCTTTTGTATTTTAGGCAATAAAATGTTCATTTCTTATTATGTATATGTTTATTTACATTTTCTATGTATTTTTAGCATTGTATAAAATATGTTTAAGTGGTTAAGTGAAAATCTGTAGAACGCTGCAATTATTTAAATCGAATTACTGGATTAATAAAACACTTTATCACTAAGAAAATGTTAGTTGCAGCCCTAGATGGATGGATGAATAAATGAATGGATGGAGGAACTGATGCATTCACAGATGAATAAGTGGGCGAATGAATGGATGAATAAATTGATGGATGGGTGGAAGAAAACAGAAGACTTTTCTCCATTCTTCTTTTTCTTCTCATGAACATAAATAAATCTCCAGAACTCCATGATGTGTAGAACCAAGAGTTCTGCTCATGTCTGGGGTCTTGAATAAAGTTTTCATCTGAAAGACTAAATTCTCATGGAAAAAACAAAAATTTTAAGGGGATTTTTAGGAAAAACATGGAATTTTCTGAGCTTGAAAAGTCAAAAATGTGCGAGAAAATAACTCTCTTTTTTATTGATCTCAGAAAAATTCTGAGAAAAAACGACAAAATTATTTTAAAAATTATAAATTAATAAACCCTTAATCTCTGAAATTCAAAAGTTAAACATGTACTAAAGAAAACTAATCCCGAAATGTACTCTTCCTATTTTCTCTATCTCTATCAAACGCTATCATGGGAATCGTGAGACGTACTGATTGATTACACTTTCGATTTGCAGTGTGAGCCCAGGTCGGTTCCGACCAGAACAACCCACCTGCGTCGTAGAAGCTGTCCAGCACCGCCGTCTCTCCAAAGTCCAGCCGTCCGAAGGTGACGGTGGTGAGCAGGGCGCTCTCCGCGTCGCAGGCTCTCTGCAGGCACTGCAGCGCCCCGGACTCCGGGCTGCTGGCCATCACCGCCTTCAGCCCGTCGTTCAGGACGTAAACAACCCGCAGGGAGCGCTGCTTGGCCGGCGGGCTGGGGCTGGACACCTCGCCGCGCTCGGACGCGCACACCCCGGCTGCGTGTTCCCCCACCATGTCGGCGACTTGCGCGCTCTGACCCTGATCCATGGCGAAGAGAGTCCGCTGTTCACCTCCTTCCCTGGCTGCCCGTCCCGTCCTCTGCCGGTTCACCAGCGGAGCACCTGTCCTGGCCGCAGAGGAACGTGTCTGGGGTTGTCCTCCTGCATCTCCGCCTCATTAACTCACACCTATTATTTCGCACCAGGACGCCCGCTTTTCCAGCCGGCTGGATCCGACCAGATGAGGAAACGCAGAAGGGGGGGAGTCTCATGAATTCATGAAGTTTAATTGTTACTCTGATGCGTGCAGGTCTGTCTGGTTTAAAGTTTCCAGAGTGGGAGGCGGCTGGCTGAGCCTACTGGCCAACTCTGAAACGTTATCACTGCTCCGCTGGCTAAATATAAAACTCCGGCCTTCTGGACTAAACACGGACAGGGGCGCTTCTTGCATGAGCATGGTCCGGGGCAGGCACAGCCCTCTGGCACCAACCACACATCAACTCCTTCCAACAAGAAAACAAATAGCTATTACTCAAAAATAACAAGAGTAACTTGCACTTGAATTAAAACAAACCCAATTTACAAGTGACTTTATAGTAAGATACAAGAGCTTGTTTTATGTAAATAATGCCTTAATATTGATGGCAAAGTTTGAGTTTCATTGGCAGATTATTTCTCTTATAACGTGGGGAAATTGTCTTGTTATAAGTTAATTTATCTGTCAGTGGAACCATGACTTTTTCATCAATATTATGGAATTATTTACTTAAGATAAGCTTCTATGTCTTGCTGAAAAGTTACTTGTAAGTTAGTTTGGTCTTATTTCAAGTGTACTAAGATTTTTGATTTGAGATTTCTTTTCATAATTATGAGATTTCTTCTTGTATTTAGTAAATCCGGATGTACAAACCATAACTGTGTCACAGGGTGTTTGGTAGCACTGACTGGTCAGCTGATTAACTTCCTCATTGTTTGACAAATTACTACAATTTGACCCAAGAGGGGTTTGTAAGTTTTATAACATTTTCTGCCAAAGACATAATATATTGCATTTTACATTTTTTCACATTAAAAGCACAATCAGCAATGTATTTTATGTGATATTCGCTACTTTGTATCAAACCAGTATGTGAAGTGGATTATTGTTCAGGTACATAGGTGTATCTGAATTGCACTTTTAGGTTTTTTTAATTGTAAAAAGGAATGTGAAACAAATAAAAATTCAGCATAAAGTACCACAGTTGTAAAATAGAAGCAAATGACAACATTTCGCCAGTTTTTTCTGCAATTGCAGTTGAAAATCTTTGTTTGGGATGAAATGTTCACATATGGATACAGTCTGAAGACTCGGGATACTTTTTCTAAATATTTCAACCATTACAAATATTGTCTGATTTACTGAATTCTTGACAAATAAACTTTAATCAAATTTATTTCACGTAAAAAAATGCTAATGTTGCTAAAGTCCAACTGTGGTTTTTAGCAACAGTTGTTACAGCAACTTCTTCTTTTGTTCACTGAAACATTTCATTACTTATTAACTGTTTCTTTAAGTAAACCCACACTAATTCATTACAGAAGACACACACATACAGTACATAATAGCCTCTTTATTACACTGAAATATAAAAGTAAATATATATATATTCATTTATCACCATCTTGGAGAGAAAGGACCAAGTCAAGAAAACAACTTGTGGCCTCGGTTGTAGCAGTTTTCTCTTTGTCATATGAAAAGACAAAAAAGAGAAGAAATAAAAAGACTTATTATCTGAAACAGGAAGGCCACAGTGATGGGTTGTCATAGATTTTGTGCACACGTAAGGAAGGGAGGCAAAACAGCTGCACATGCTGTAATACAAAAACCACACATAAGCACACATTTTTCCTTCATCTACCCATGAGGACCTGGAACTTTCTACATTCACTTAACCCTGTTAATATTCACTGAAAAGGAACGGTTTCTGCTTGTTCATGCACTTTCAGTTCTAAGTTTACACAAATAAATGATATATATTATTTTAAATGTGCTTCTAAAAGTTTTCATAAAAAATATTTCTGTAAAGGAGAAATAAGATATGTTTTTAATGGCAGCAAAATCCCCAAATATTCCATATTCACATAATGTGAATATTGATAAATGATACTGTATTTCATTGGTAATTTTTGCTTTGATCCGCTCCTGTTAGAACAGTAACTCACTAGTTGACTCCATCTGAATGTTGGATCAATGCAAAAATATCCTTAGTTCATTTTTAATGTTTGGCTTCCAGCATAATCCATTTATTTTAACAAGGTTAAGGTTTCAGAAATTTAAAGTTAGCTTGATTTGACCATTTCTGAAGTCAGTTTTGATGTAAATTTTGAACAACACCCAAAGCTGTCAAAGTTTCAACCATCTGACCAACACTGCCAACATCACATAAAAATGGCTGAAAGCAGATGTGCAATTATACAATCATACATCTTTGAAAAGCAGAAGCAGAGCCTTCTACACAAACATCAAGAATGCAGCAAGTAGTTTCTAGATGGTAAGTCAACAGCAACAAAAAAAGATCTTTTCCAGCAGCCAATGTAAAGTGCATACAGCAGATCAAACATGCTGGAGCTCCAATTAGGTTGCTTGGTGACAGGCTGAGTTCAGTTAGGGTTGCTAGGTAACAGTGCATTGTGATTTATCAGGAGGTTTTCAAACACCTTGTTTTACAGACACCAAAACATATTAACTTGATGCCAAAAAAGTGTCTAGGTAGCATTCTTAAGAGGTTTGACTATGTTTTAGAAACAACTGAGACCCAAATGGAAGAACAAAAATGCACAAAATGTGAATTTTGCATAAAAGGTCTCCTTTAAATTTCACCTAAAATCTACAGCTAGATATCTGAAACCTGGATGCAGTGTGTTGGTGGTAAAGAACCACCAACACACTGGAGTGGATACACACCTTACCAAAATGTATTCAAAATATATGGACTATGCTGGTTCAAATAACTACCAATTCTGCCAAAAAAGAACAAAAAAGGAACATGTGATTCTATGTATATATTTTCACTTTTGTATACTTTTGACCCTGTGTGAATTAGAAGAAGAGACAACATATAACTGCTTTTTTGTTTCAAGACAAGGCTGCTTGGTTTGCTGTCTTCCCATAACTTCTAAATTTCAGGCAGTATTGGATTCAGACTGATAACCTGACGCAGAAGAAAAATGTCCTTTTAGCATCATTAATTTCCAGGATGAATATTTGTTCTAACAATCAATCAGACTGCGTAATGGGCAATTAAACAAAGCAAAAAATTTACAAAATATCACAGTAAGGCAAAAAGTAAACTAAAGTATTGTACAAACTGATGTTTTCTTTACTCAGTAACGTTTAGAGGAAATGACTGTGGTGTGGTGTGTGTTTTTAATCGTTATAAATCATAGCCTATTTTATAGGCTCATTAAAAAAATCTAAAATTTTAATTTCTATCCTGTTAATGTTAATAGATTTTGAATGCTTAGAAAAGGACATTGTGCTGTTGTTGGTCCCTCTTTCATGTAGATTTAAACAATAAAAAGTAAACAAACTCACTTATGGCACAAAAAAATGAATCTTATGGTTAAAACTAGTTTAAGTGCTCAGAATTTTATTTTTGATAAATTGGAAATATAGGTTCTATAAATGTCCCCACTTTGAACCTCAATACATCAGGTCCTCACATTGCATAAAAACAAACATACAAACACACACCCATACACACACACACAGACACGCAGACAGGAGGTGAAGGCCGCAAAGTGGACGCAGAACTGCACAGAGGTCTTCTGGTCAGACCAGGCTACAGAGGCTGAGGTTTCCTTCACTCTGGGAAACTTAAAACGGTACCAGGTAGCCGTGGCTCCAGGGGCGTCCTTGTACCGGTGGCACAGCGAAGATAGCAGTAAACCAAACAGAAGCCTCTTTAACAGAAGGTAAAAAAGAAAGAAGTAAACGCAGGATAAGGCGGCTCAGAGGGAAGGAAATGTAGCTGAATCCGTGGTGCTGAACCGTTGGTGATGGTGGCAATCGTTTGGCACAAACTTAGTTTTGGCGGAAATGTCAAATCCAACAGTGAGAAAGTTAATCTTTTTCCATTTTTTTTTGTTTTTTGTTTTTTAATGTGGCCTCAAATGCGGTGAGAAATGGATTCTTCAGTCCTCATTTGGACAGGCTCTTCTTTATGTGCTCTACTTCCACCTGTGAAATAAAGCCAGGACGCTAGTTAATATTACACATTGTTTGCAAAATTTTGCTTTTTTTTAAAACTTATTCCCTCGGTAAAACTACAAACGGTCCATAATTGTTAAGCAGAATGAAACCAAAAATTTCCTTCATTGAAATGTCAGAAAAAGCAAAATTTCCTCGCTATTAATGAGAAAAGTAATACACATTAGAAAATATATATTTTTTTACAGATAGAGGAAATATTAGCACTCAAAGGAAAGAACCATTTCACCTGTGTAAAACAAAATCTAAACAAAGAAAAAGTCTTATACCACAGGATTTCAGGATTTCCTTTTTGGGGGTCTATAATTATTTGTAATTATAGACATTATTTGAAAAACACACATTTCATTTGAACCAAAAACTAGACAAAAATACTTTGCAAAAATTAGTTTTTGCGATGTAGAATGAGATGAGACCCAAACTGAGTCTTGTGGCCTGCAATAAAAATGCCATAGTGGGAAGCTAACACCCTGATGGACAGATATCATGCTGTGTTCATGTTAGAAAGGTCCAGTCAAAGTCCAAACCTAAACACAGGCCTCACTTTTCAGATCTTTATTTCTGAAAAACATTAAAATCTGAATTTATTAATTATCTTCATAATTATGCTCGACTTTGTGTTGATACGTTGAAATGTGAAAATGTATGAATACTCTGAATAAATATTATGTCAAGTTAAAAATCCTGATTTATTGTCTCACCTGTAAACTAACACGTATCTTCTTCTCCTCATCCAAAGCGTTGGCTAAGTGCTTCATTTCCTGCCTGAAACGCATCACAGTAACAGTTTGATTGTCTTCACTTCCATGGCAGAAAACCAAACAAAAAGAGGCCCAGCAGGCAGCCTCACCTGTGCTGGTGCTTCAGCATCTCTATGGAGGCTCTCAAGTCTCTCAGTTGGTTCCTGAGTTCCTCCAGCGTCGGCGCCGTCGGCGTGAGCGGTGACTGCCGGAGCTCCGGGGACGGGGTCAGACCCGAGGAGGAGGACGGGGACATGGAGCGGTGGCCGGAGTTAGGCGGGGGCAGGATGGAGGGTTTAGGCAGCGGTGCCTTAATGTCATGTACCTGTGGAAACAAAAAAGATTATTGACGAAGAGAACTACGGTGGCCCTGAAGTAGAAACCACTTCAACAAATCACTAAACACAATTTCAAAAACACAAATTAACTAAAGACAATTAACGATTAAGAAAATACATTAACAAAGCAAAACTAGAAACAAAAAAAAAACATAATGCCGTTAATTAAAAAGCATATAATTAACATTCAATTAAGAAAACACAACAGCATTAACTAAGCAAAGCTGCAAATTTAGAAAGTACCACAACATTAATAAAGCACTACTAAAAATAAAGAAAACACAACATTAACTAAGCACACTGCAAAATCACAAAACTTACCAAGTGATTCTGGTCTAGTTTCTAGTAGAAATATCTTAGTGTATTTGAAATTACACAAAACTAACTTCCAAGTAACTTTTTCTAAAAATATAGGAGTTTATTTTAGGTCAATAATGATGAAAAATAACAAGTTTTATTAGCAGATTATTTCACTTATAGCAAGGGAAAAATGTCTTGTCACAAGTGAAATAATTTGCCAGTGGAACTAGTTATTTTTCATTTATACCAAGTAATTAATATAAATGAAAACAAGCGCCTACATCTTGGTGAGATGTTAATTGTGTCTTTTTTCAAGTATAGTAAGATTTCTACACTAGAAACAAGACCAGAATCCCTTGGTAAGATTTTGTTTTTACAGTGCACAACTACAAATTGAGAAAACACAACATTAGTTGTGTTATTAAGTAGCACAACAAAAATGTTTTTTAATATCCTTTTCAATTTGTAGTTGTGTTTAGTAATATGTTGATATTTGCACTTCAGGGCCTCCATAGGGAGTAGAACTGGATATAAGCTTTTAAAAGGAAAATTAATGGTTTGGCGTCATCTGCTGGCCAAATGAAGAACAAACAAAACAAAAGGAAGTGAAGTGGTCTTACTGGGATGACTGGGATTCCTTTCTTGACGGGGACAGACTCCTGGTCGTCTTTCCTCCTGTCCTTCCTGTCCTCCACCGTGGGAGAGTCCAGCTCTGTGCTGGACAGAGACGACTGCCAAAGAAAATAACAGCAGCTGAAAATCTACAGAAACAGCCAACAATCCAACAAAAACACAGGATCTTACCAAAACCGTTTAATCCAGTTTGAAATACAACAAAACTAACTTACAAGTAAGTTTTCAGCAGCCTATAAAAGCTTGTTAAAAATAAATTATTCCTTAACAATCAGATTATTTCACTTATAACAAGAAATTTTAGCATATTGCAGGTATTATGAATTTATTCTCTTATTATTTTGACTTTACTGTCAAACTGGTGTACTTTTGTAACATCACGACTTTATCCTTGAAATTTAATTTATTTATTCATTTATTTTGCGTTTTTCTGTCGCATAGCGCTACTCATGAGTCAAATTTTTTGTTACTCTACCACCACTGGTCTAAACTGAAGCTGAATTCTGATTTATTGCAGATAAATGTAGTGACAGACGTAACTGGAAATAGCTGTTGTGTGTTTTAGTTTCGGAGACGCGCTTCATGCCTGTGCAGGTTGCCTAATAGAAACCTAAGGCTTAGGTTTCCTGAACACTCACAGCTGTGATGATCTGGGAGCGAGGCCGGCGGTCTGTGACTCTCGGCCGTGACGCCGTCGGGTGGCTCAGCTTCTCTGTCGAGGAGACGACCGAGTCCAGGTCGAGATCTGAACACAGAAACACACATTCAGGGTCAGGGGTCAACTTAATTCATTAGCTAGTTCGTTATCGAATTATTTATTGTTTGAATTATTTCTAATTCATACATCATATGTGTTTGTATACTTTTCAATTATTATTAAAATTATATTTGGCAATTCTATTAAGATATTGTTGCAAAAGGTAATCATAATTAATTTCAGTTATCTATATTTTGCATTATTGAGCAAACCCTTGGTCAAATGTCCCGTTTTCTGCATTAAAAGACAAAATTTTGGTAAAATTCAGTTCAGGCAGAGGTGAGAGAGACGGAGTGAGTCCTCCATGGTCCAGCCAGTCAGACTCACCGGTGGCCTGTGACCTGTCAGGGGCAGAATCTGGTGTTGAAGCCCCACCCTCAGACTTGGGGCTTTCACACCTGAGCAGGTAAACCAAACGACAGCATTAGGCTTAAGGAGGTCAGGGGTCATTTCTGGTTCTGTTGGTTCTGTGTGTGTACTGACGCTAATGTAGGCGGCCTCTCTGGACGCCGTGGGGGATGGGAGGAAGAGGAGGAGCTTGACTTTGGGGGGAGGGGTTTCTTGGGAAGGTGAGCTGGGAGGGAGGGCTTAGCAAGTTCTCCAATCTTCATCTCTTCACCTAAACACATGAGAAATTATAGAGGCTAAAGATAAGCAATCACCATCAAGCGAAGAAAATGTAAATACTGGAACTATGAGCTTAAGTTGAACCTTGAAGGTGAGTAAAAACAAAAGTGAAAAGGTAAAAAAGATGCCAGAAGCTGCAGGAGAAAAAGGCAAAACAGCAACAGAAAACAGCACACTGCAAAAACGCAAAAAGTATTTTCAGTCAAATTTCTAGTGCAAACATTTAATATACTAGAAATAAGACAAACCTAATTTATAAGTAACTTTTCAGCCAGATATAGGAGCAGATTATTTCACTTAAAACATGGGAGAAATGCAATATTATAAGTGAAATAATCTGAGAATGGAGAGCTTTTTTTTGTCAATTTTAACTAATTATTGACTTAAAACAAGCTCTTACATCTTGCTGAAATGTTATTTGTAGGTTAGTTTTTACTTATTTGAAGTGTAGAAAAATATTTGCAGTAGAAACTAAACGAAATATTCTTGCAGTTTACGTTCTTGCAGTGAGGATTAAGAAAAGGGAGGAAGGTGGGAGCAGCAGACGTTCTGAGATGTTATCAGTCCAAACACAAACCAAGAGATCCGTTCTAATCCAGTTTAGGAAGCCGATCCCAGACGTGGATCTGTTATCAGATTTCTCATATAAGTTTTTGCAGATTGTGCCAACTCAAATTAAATACTTTTTGAGACCATTTTGAATAAAATTTAATGTGTATTATAGCAGAAATTTACTAAATTACCAGCGAAAACTTCTGTAGTGTCACTTTTTTTTTTTTTAATTTAGCACCATTATAAACCAGGAAAGACACAGAAACGCTATCTACCCAGCTAGCTATTATGCTTTTCTTTTAGCTAGCTAGCTTTCCTTTTCTGTTTAGCCAACTTGCTTTTCTTAGTTAGCTGGACAGTTTTTCTCCCGCTTCCAGATTCAATTGTTCCTGCTAACATAGCTGCTAATATACTTTTGGTAGCTAGCAAGAATATATTAGCAGCTAGTTAGCGGTAGCCTTAACATTTTCCAGTCAAAAAAGTTGCACTAGAAAAGAAAACAAGGTAGAATATATGAGATTAAATAGTCCTGCCACCACAAACTCTTAAGACCGACTTAAGGTCAACTTACCGTTTTTAACTGAATTTAAGATATTTTAAGATCTTAATTTTAGATTCAAGAATTTAAGACTTTTTAAGGATGAGCAGACATTTTGAATTCACGGTTACAGAAATGTAGGACCTTCCAGAGTTTCAAATTTACAACAATATAGATTAATTCAACAGAGTTTGAAGAAATGGTCATAATTTCCAGCATATGTGAGATTATTTAATGGACTAAATTCCATTAGGATTTCCAAAATGCTAATTTCTATCCTCTATCCTATTTAAATAGAAAAATTGCTAATCTGATTACCTTCTCATTGCTGTGCTCCCTGACCATTCAATCATCAAAAAGAAGAAAAATTGACTTAATTTTTACTCCTTGTTAAAGTGAATGTAACCATATTGATTCAAATAGATTTGCCCCCATTATGAATCTCTTTACAGTTATTCAACCAGCACTTCCCACTACATCTGACACAATCTGTGAAATGTCTTATGCTTAATGTACCTGTAGGATGTTTCTGCATCAGTTTCAGCTGTGGAGGAGGAAATGCCGCAAGTTTCTGATGCATGAAGCGATGCATTTGGAAGGGATTTCTGTGCAGAACGAGGTGTACTCAGTGTGAACATCTTGTTCAATAATCTAGCCTGGCACATTACTTCATAAGGATAGTTCAGTAAATGCTGTCAGAAGGAGTAGGAACAAATAAAATCCAATTACATCTGGATTCTTAGCCTGTTCTTTTTTAAATGTTAAAATTTTATTATATCCACCATTAATGCTGCTTTGTTTTATTTCCTTTTCTCCTTCTTACCTGCTTACTAAAAACACTGGAGTTCTAACTTTGAAAGCCTGAAAGCTTTATTTAGTGCTGCACATGCAGCCTGAAAAAATATCACAACTTTCTCTAGAATCCTAGCAACCAGAGCTGCTGAACTTTGGTGCAATATGGAGATGTGTGCGCTTTTCCTCAGCTTGAAGCCCCATTGATATACAATGATTACTATGTGAAAGTTATGTCACAAATAACCAAGAGTTCACTTCCATGCTTTTGATTCTGCAAGACATAATGTTCTTAAAAACATTCAATTCAGTTTTTGTCTTTATAAAGATATATTTTTATAATTTCTACCAGTGAGAAACTGACTCCGACTTGCACTGCGAAGAAAAAACTACGGTATTCTTGGTGTGTTTAACACCAGACTTTCTTGTTTCATTTTTAGAAGATTTATTAAAAGAGTTCCCTGAGAATATTTAACGGTTTATCTTTGAACTTTAACTGCTTCCTCTTTCTGTTCAGTGCTTCTATTTTAGCAGAACAGCATAAGGTGAAGTAGGTTATTAAAAAATATAGCAACCATACAACTTTTTTTAATCTATATTTCTATTTTTATTAATTTATGGTTTTCCTTTTTTTTATTTTTTTATTTGTCCTGATGATGAAAATCAAATAAGTTATTTTGTTTTCTTTTCAAAGTCTTTTCCAAGTTTAGTTAAATTTAACAGCTTAAAGACCTTTTCATGCTGTAAATTATTCATAAACATTAACTTTAACTGCTTTAATAACTTTACTTAAACAATAGCTTATGCAAGTTAAATGTAAATTTGTCAGCTTCATCTGAGGTTTCCAGCTTCGAAGTGTGACACAATAACCTTTCTAACAGTTAATGTTGAAACCTCCGTTTTTAAGGAAGTGTTTATTAAATGCCATGAAGAAGCAAGTAACAAACAATCTGACAAGAATATTTGAATTTGATTTGCCTAATCATACAGTTAACCAGCTTGAAAAGTAGTTTTGTTTCGCAGTTCTGCGAGACAAGCTGAAGTTAATGATTACTTGATTTGTGGATTTGTAGTTCTGCCATAAGCAAAACTACAAATCATAAAAACAAATACCGCCAGTTCAGATGTGAAAAGAAGTACAGCAAACTGCAAAAACACAAATTCTTACGAAGTCCAGTTTCAAGTGCAAATATCTCTCTACACTTGAAAGAAGACAAAACTTATTTAAAATAAACTTTGAAGTAAGAAATAGGAGCTTGTTTTAACTAAATAATTCCTTAACATTGATAGGAAAGCACTAGTGCCACTGAAAGATTATTTCATTTACAGCAACATAAACTCTTACCAAGTATTTCTGTCTAGTTTCGAGAGCAAATATCTTAATAAACTTGAAATAAGAAAAATAATCCACAAGACACTTTTCTGCAATCTGTAGGAACTTATTTTAAGTTATAATTCTTTAATATTGAGTGAAAACATACTAGTTTCACGATTAGATTATTGAATCAAATTTACGGAATTATAACTTAAAACAAGCTCTTACATCTTGCTGAAAAGTTACCTGTGAGTTATTTTTGTTTTATTTCAACTTTACTAAGATTTTTGCACTAGAAACTAGTAATCAGTGTGAATGTAATTTAAGAAATTGTTGGTGCATTTAAGAGTTTTGCAGAATTATTCTTTATGGCAGCAACATTGTGGTGAAAAGTGGAAGCATCTGTCTTGCACCAGCAGTAATGACGGTACCAGAGTTTGACAAGCATCAAACCACAGAGCCTGCTGCTTCCTGTTGAGCGCCAACAGATGCTGATTAGTTTTCTCAATCAGAGCTCTGTCACTTTGCACAACGACGGAGGAAACAAGCTGGAAGGGAAGTTTCAATCGGTCTCAGTTTGATTTGAAAGAGATCAGTAGGAAGTTTGAGAGCAGTAGGAAGCTGCAGTGAAAGCGGGCCGGCGTGGGTCGAAGTGGACCAGGTTTTACCTCGATCCGGGTCTCTTTGAGGCAGATGCTCAGGCCGCTCTGGAGGAACCTTCTTCGCTTCTGATTTTTTCTCTACAGGTTAAAGTTTAAAGTTTTGACTTCAACGTAACAATAAACAGATGAAAGGAAAACTGAGATATTAACCTGTGGTGTGTTTGGCTGACGGAGCGATGGGTGGCGGTGGTTTCTTTGGTCTCTGGAGACACAGATTTAAGTGGGTAAGTTGAGAGAAAAGCATTTCTGTGTTTTAAATAAATGTCACAATCACCTCTTTCTCAACTTCAAGCAGTTTGACAAAGTTATCTGGGAAGACACCTTGCCTCCCACCGTTCTCCCCCATCCACCAACCTGCATCGGCACATTCCTGTAAGAGAAAATATTACTGTTATTATTGTTATTATTGACAACCAGGAGCGGGCATTTATCGTATTGTTTGCCGTGAAACTTCTTACCATGATAAGAATTTAGATTTATCATTGTCAAGATGAATTCCAATGAACAATGTTTGAAAAATCCCAAAACTATCCTTATTGTTTACTGTTTTCTCCACTGTTTGATAATGAAAGCATCAATAAATACCAATACATTTGGAAAATATGATTGGATACAGTCACTGTGTGCAGTTTAATGATGCAAATCACACTTTTCAATGACACTGCACTGAAAAAACACAAAATTTTACCAAACATTTTTCGTGCAATTTCTTGTGCAAATATCTTGAATGAAGACAAAAGTAACTTGCAAGTAACTTTTCAGCAAGACATAGGAGGCTATTTTAAGTCAGTATTTTTTTATCTCGATAAAAATAGGTTTTGTTCAACTGGCAAATTATTTCACGTATTAGATGGGAAAACAGTTTTGTTATAAGTGAAATAATCTGCCAGTGGAACTAATATTTGTTCATCAATATTAAGGTATTATTGACTTTAAACAAGCTCCTATATTGCTGAAAAGTTCATTTTTTCTTATTTCAAGTGTTCTTTGATATTTGCAATGGAAACCACACCAAAAATACCTGGTAAGATTTTCTGTTTTTGCAGTGTAGCGTCCTAAAGAAGCATATTACAAGTGAGAATGTTCTTCTAGAGCAGTTATATTGCAATAAAAGTCCATATCGCCCAAGCCTACCTTCAACTGTGAACACAAAAGCTGCCCTCACCTTTGTGATAATATTGATGATGTCCCCTTCTTTCAGCGTCAGCTCGTCTTCATTTTGTGCTTCGTATGGGAAAAGGACCTTACACTGCTCCCGCACTGGCAGCCAATGAAAACAAGCATAAATAAATCAATAGTCAGTAAATAATAAATCCTCTGGAATTGTGTTAGAAAGTTGCACATTCTGAAAGATTCACTCGTTTTTTCCAGCGGTAACACCAGAAGAGCTAATGTGAGGGATCTCCACCTGCGTTGCTAGGCGATGGGCAGAGTTCCGTTGGGGTTGCTAGGTAACGGTCAGCGCCTGCTGGTTTGCAACATTGCATTCCGGAAGTTTTTCATATTTCAAAAAACATTAACTTACTGCCAAATAAAGTTTGCTGGTTTTTGTTGGGTGTTTTGAGAAGCAGTTGAGACTCAAATGGAAATACAAGATGTTCAAAATATCAGTTTTGCGCATTACTTCCCCCTTTAATAGTTCTCTCAAATAATTTCCATGAGACATTTCTATACATAGATTTGAGGTTACCGTATTCAGCTCCTTGATTTTGGAAAATATTAATACTGTGTTCCTGTTTTTCTTTTCTTATACAATGCTTTGCTTTTGAAAATCAAGAATCTCAGTCCTTTCCACAAGCAAAACACCAACGTTAGAAGTGATGACGATAAGAAACAATAGTCTATTAGAATGAAAGGAAACCTGCACTACAAATAAAGGAAGCGATAAGGAAATGTATTAAAAGTTAAAAGGATTTAATACGAGCCAAGTTTGAGAAATTTAGGAGAATAGTTTCTTGTAACAGGAAGTTCTCACCATTAGCTTTGCCATCAGGTTCGGTCTTCATGGTTTCAGCTGCTACACTCACGCCTTTCCCTTCGTTGACCTAAGGAGCAGAAAGATGACAGGAAACCTTTAGTTTCCAACAAACCCAGACACAACAGGTTGAAGTGGTTTGAGACTTCCTGTACTTGTCGCAGCACCCAGTCTGCAGAATGTGTTGTTAGTGTGGTGGTGCGCAAACAAGGCATCTGTGATTCAGCAAAAACAGACTTGCAATCCATTTCTCCTGACCAGCAAAAGTATTTATAAATCTGTACCAGAGTAAATAAATACATCATGAAATCATTTGTTAAATGTAGAAGTAGGGCTGCATTCTAACAATTATTCTGGTTGTTGACTATATAAAATATATTTATACTTTTTCGTTTCACAAAAACAAAAGGTTTCGTTTTTTTAATTACGAAACGCATAGCTTGAGAGTTAAGATGATCTAGAAGGGAATTTCAGATTTTGCAATGCTGTCTTTAGCATGCTAAATTTAACATACTGTAATTTGGCATTTAAGAGCTAGCAAACGGTTAACAGCAACAATGCTTATGCTAACATTAGCTATTTAACCTCAGTTAAGACTGGAATTATGTGTCCAGAAAAAGACTGAAGTAGATGTTCAACAATTAAACGTCAGTGTATTAAGGCAGTATATATCAATGCTAAAAACTAAATGCTATCTTTCCAAGACAACTTCAGCTAATTAATTAGCATGCTAATGACAGATTTATTTCTATAGCATGTTTAAAAACAACCAAAGTTGACCAACGTGCTTCACAATTTACACAAATCTAACAACATGGTGCACAGTAGCACTTATGTAGTGCAATATTTCACACTTAGCAAATCCAAAACAACAAAGGTGAAGTTAGCATTGACATGAGGGCGAACAAATGAACAAATGAAATATATGGGTAATTTTTTTTCCTTGTGTTGCAGAAAAACCAATCAGATACATTTCAAATTTGTAGATTTCCTGTCTTTCATCAAGTTCCTGGGATTTTTACACATCAACTAATTTATGAATCAACTCTTAAAATGTGCATCAAACTAATATCTGATGTTTCTGATAAAGCAGAAGTTTCTGGATCCTCAATGAGTTTGTTTTCTCTCAATCTTCCAACCACACTTCCTTAAAAATTATAAATATTAAAACGTACCTAAATACATTTAGTTTCTCCCATGAACACCCTTGCATCCTATGAATAGATTCAACGCAGAAACCAAGCGGCCGACTTGCTGACGAAGAGCCTTAAAGCCGCCGTTGTTCCCCAGCTGGAGTGGATCCCTCAGTGGTGTTTGTGGAACCAGGGTGGCTCTTCCCCAGGAAAACACACACATTCACAGCACGCAGTCTGTCTGAACACACACACGCCTCTGTTCTACCCGACCTCTCCCTTCAACACTTCCTCCCTCTCTCCCTCCCTCCTCTTCCTCATTCCCACCCTAATGAGACGCATGTGGAGGTGCGAGCTGTGAGGCATCACTGCAGCAGAGAGGAGTCAACATCCAGCTGTCGCGTACTGATAGCAGCCGAAACGCCGGCGCAGGATCGATGGGGGAGACTTTTCAAGGCCAGGTGGGATGAGTGGGAGATTCAATTTTTCACCAGTAAAATCTTTACACTTCTCACTGGTTCATAGGCTTTTATTCTGAAAATGTTTTAAGTCTTGTTAGCAAGACTCAGCCAGTTATTTCCTCTAAACATAATAAGGCAAACTGTAGATAAATTAAAGATCAAGAATAGACGACAAAGTATTTGGAAAAGACGTGTCATAAATGATGACGTAAATAAAGCTTAAAAAATAAAAAGACTTTTGGAAACTGAAGTGTTTGAACAAAGTGATGGCAAAACTTAAAACAAAGGAAATAAACAGAGATCAGTTTGGATGGATGGATGGATGGATGGATGGATGGATGGATGGATGGATGG
>VMRN01000006.1:2455178-2579071 GCA_010277015.1 Poeciliopsis turrubarensis
GGATGGATGGATGGATGGATGGATGGATGGATGGATGGATGGATGGACTTTCAGACTACTAGGAATAAAAAAGACGTGTGGAAATAAAATCCTTTCCTCTTCATTTCCATCTGATCCTTCATTTACGTCTAGAAAAGTTCGAAATGCTTCACACCATAAGAACGATATAGTGACCAATTAAGAAACAGGAATAAACATTACGTCTTCTCACAATCCCATCAAAATCATCAATACATATGTTGATCAATGTTCCGGTTATAATCGAGTTTTTAGCCTTGATTTACAGGAACTCTGCGTTTCTTTTGTACATATTATTGTCCGCTGGTAAAAACACGATTCTGGACCTGAAATCCAGAATCTGACAGTTTGATGTTCGGGTTGGGTCACCCTGGCAGCCTGACGGCAGGTTGCAGCCAATCGATACGCTGCAGATTGTGTTCGTCCTTGGCAGTGGCAGCAGAGGAGATAAAGTAGGACACGACTCTCAGCAGGTGGAACGTTTTTTACTGCTGCAGCAGGAAGAACATCCTGCATTTTGCTTTCTTAAAGCAAGAAGTTCAGAGTAAAGTGTTTGTGACTTAGTTGCCACAAAGCAGAAGTGTCTTGAGGTTCAGATTGTTGAAGGTGATGGTGCAATGAGGGGCTGATGTTTAGACATTTTTTAACCTTTACACATCATCAAACAGCAGTTTTGAAGCTTGTAAGTTTAAACCTTCAGTCATTTTTTAGCCATGATGTTTTCTGCTCTGGCAGTGAAAGGCTTTAAGACTCAAAAAGATTCGTCTTGCATAACAGAGTCAGGATGATCAACCTTTTAGGTTTGGTTGCATTAAAGGTGATCGTATACAGGCCATACAAAACATGTTCATTACATTTTCTTACACAAATTTAAGCTCAGGACTGATTTTTTTAAAGTTGTTTTAGGGCACAGGTGTCAAACTGTGCCCTAGATGCGCCTCAGCTGCAAGACACCTGACTAGAATAATTAGGTCATTAGCTCTGGAGAACAACAGGGCAAAAAGACGATTGTTTTCCTTTCCGCTGTAGAACAATCCTGTTAACTAAACGAAACCTGGAGAAAATCACTTTTTTTGCTCATTCTCCGTGTGGGCTACGCTACCCTCGGACTCGTTGCCATAGCAACTGACTGCAATGTATCAGGACTCAACACCAAAAAACACGCAAACATTTCCCCCAACAAACATTCAGTCCGTTAAAGTATTACGTTTTTAGGTTTGATGTTTATTTTGCGATTATTAAAAAATGATTGCTGTGGTAGATGAGCAACCGTTGCTATCAGCTAAGCTAGCACAGCGGTGATTGATTAGCAAATTTAAACACCTGCACTACTAATGTTCTGTCAGAGTTGGTGTGTAGGTGGCCTTTTTTATGTTTTTATATCTGAACTGAAACACACTGAGTTCCACATCACAGCTACATGCTAAAGTTGTCAAAGTCAAGCTAGCGAGCATAACTGAGCTACTTCCCACTCCCTCAACTAAAACCTTTTCTGACCTTGTTATTTAGTTGTCGTGGCGTTGTACATTTAATATTTTGCGCGTTATATTGACAACTTAATAGCTAAAGCCAATGACAGTTTCCAGTCTTCCTTCAAACTCATCGAAAGTACTCTTAACCTTTCCTTTAAGTCTGGGGCCCACAATGTCGCCTTAGCTGAACAACTGTAGGTCACATTCAGAAGAATTACAATGAGAAGGCCTCTTTTCTGAAAATAAGATGCTGGCATGAATTAAGCTGCATTTGGATGAACCACCAGATCTCTGGAGGGAAGAAAACAAAATGAAGATGTTTGAAGAATGCAAACACAAACACTTTTTACACTTTGCAAGGTGCAAAACTGCCACAACAGTTTTGCACCTTGCAGAGTTTGAGTCAATTTCCCTTGTGAGTCAGACGAGAGGGTCTCTGTCTCGGTAAATGTACTTTTTCCCTTTACCAGAAATAACATTTTATATTTTAGGACTTCCTTTAATAATTCAATTTAAATCTATATCCCAATATGATTGCTGATTTTCTGTCTGTTTCACAGATAGAAAATAAGTGAAAATCTAGCAAAATAAAACTCTTTGCTGGGAAAGTACACAAATTAAATTGTATGTCACAATTTTTATGCTGTTTTTTATTTAAAAGTTTAGCAAACATCGAGAAATATGACAAAATACATAAAAGAAGAAGCGAAATGAAGCACCAATTCATAACATAACGTTCACCGAAAGACAAAATATCATGGTCTCCAGCTGAAATCTGAGTTTATAAAGTGAAAATTGATCTGGTTCTCTGATGGTGGTAGATTGGAGACCTATCAAACCGACTCCATGGAGACATGCTTGTCGTGCAAAAGAAGTGACACAAAACACGAACAACATTTAGACGTCGTAGCTTCTGCTCCAGTTCTGACCAGCATTGTCAGGCATCAACACATTCCTCTAAGCAACCGTGTCACTAAAACAGCCTGATCATCTGACTCATGCAGTGACTCTGTAAGTCTCCCTTTTTTCCACATGACCAGGTTATGTTTAGGTTATGACTTAGTTATATGACAGTAATAGAGAAATGAAATCATTATTCTGACTCAATAAGTCCGTCTAACGTCCAAATGTTTTCACAACAAACGGGTCGGTAGATTTGGTTCAATTTGGGACCAGAACTGTGACATTTGTTGCATTTCCAGCTGCTGTGGTTCAAACCAAACTCTTAGGAAAATCTGTTCCCCTCCTCGCCTGTGGGGGCGCTGCACCAAGAACCACTGAAGGAAACGGCATGAAACTCCCCAAAAATTATGCTTTTCACAAATGATCTGTCTCATAATAAATTGCCCTGACATGGTTATAGTTTCAACAAATAAACAATTAATTGCCTCATTAGTTATTGCGATAAATGATAATATTGCTGCTTTGAGATCATTTTCAAGTAATATAATAGTAATGCAAGAAATGGTCTCAAAAATCAATAAACGTTAAATTTCAATCAAAATTTAAAGCTGGAACTGGAAGACATTTTAAATATCCAAAATAAATAAACAATACAACAAAAACAACAAATATAATTTATCATAAAGTCTCTCTAAATAAAAATGTCCTTCAAAAAAAGCTAGTTGAGACCAAAACACCAAACTGAACTTTATCTTTGCTAATTGCTAATGCAAAAGACCTAATACTGCAGCTTTAATAAATCGCTTTTAATCATGAAAACAGTCTGTGTTCTTCCTGCTGCCAAAGTCAACTGGATCCAGATGACAAATCCTCATTTCCTGTTCTTTAGAAAAAGTTTTGCTTCAAATTCGTCATCTGCTTTTAAAAATCAAAGAAAAATGTTCATTATGATGCATTCGTGGTCCGTTCTTGATCACTTAATGGAGCTGACATTTGCCGTCTGAGGCGTGTGCAGCCTGATCTCAAACATCAGGGTCAGTTGACCTTCCAGATCTGCTCCAGAGTGACTCAGCCGGATGGAGCCGCTCCCCCGCCTCCCGTCGCCTCATTAGGGAGCAGAAAGTCTCGACTCACCGTAAAATAACACGCAGCGGGAAAGGCGCGCAAACATCCTTCAGACACACAAACTGCTCCACAGGAAGCCCTGATGACCAGCAGCAGCTTTTAGGGATCATTCCTTTGAAAAGGTTTAAGAGTTTTAGCTTCACTTTGCCTTTTGTTCACTTAATTGTATGAATTTCCCGAGTGCAAATATCTTTAAATGAGACAAAATAAGTTAAAAAAACATTTTTCAGCAATACATAGATGCTTGTGTGAAGTGAATAATTCCTTAATATTAATAAAAAAGTTCTAGTTTTAGTGGCAGATAAATTAACTTAAAACATGGGGAAAATATCTTGTTAAATGTTAAATAATCTGCCAATTGAACTAGAACTTTTTCATCAATATTAAGGAATTATTTACTCTACACCATCCTGTATATGCTCCTGAATAGTTACTTTTAAGTTAGTTTGTCTTATTTAAAGTGTAATAAGATGTTTGCAGTAGAAACCAGACCAAAAATACTAGATTTTGAGATTTTGCATTGCACTTTTAGCAAAAAAAACAGCTAACTGTAAATATATCAACTTTTTAATCTGTTTTATGAAGTCTGGATGAACTAACTGCTAAATAAGCAGCAGATCTGATCTGGTTTGTTTTATTATTAGTGGAAAAACGAGGTCTTTGTGTTAGTTTATGTGACCGAGAATGAGGTCAAGTGGCACGTTTTCAAGCAAAATATTATTTTTTAGTGCAATAAAACTGCATAAAACATTCAAAATCCTCATTTTAGTACTAATTATTTTAACTTAAACCAATTAAATGAACTCTATTTTTAGGTTATCTTTGTTCTATTTTGTATTTTTTGTTATTTTTTTTATACAGAATGGTTGCTCATTTGGTATTTCTTGTGTCCTCATTTTCAATCAAAAATATTTACACAACCTTCAGCAGATAAGGAACGCGATATCACCAACTTCCAATCTCTTTGTTTTAAAACAAAGAAAGTCCAATAGAGGCATTGAGAAGTGGAGTAAATTTTAAAGAGAAAGGTGAGAAAGAGCAGAAAGACGGAGGAGAGGAGGCAGAAAAAGCCGGAGCCTACCGTCGGTTCTGGTTCGGTTTAAGTCGGAGCTTTGCTGCATCAGCGCAGAGGCAGCAGTAGAACATGTGAGCATGTAAAGGAGACTGAAAAGCCGTATTATTTCCCCTCCGCGCTCTCTCTCCTTCGCTCTAAGTGTGCTCTACAGAGCTCTCACTTCTGCTTTGCTTGTCAAATCCCTGCAGGATGTCTGTGAGTGTGTGTGTGTGTGTGTGTTAACATAAAACCACTTCCTGTGCTGTGAAACTGAAACAGAGAATTGGGAGGAGCTAAATGTAATTTTCTTACAAAAAAATAACAAAACTTGTGTTTTAAAGAGCTTATGTTGTAAAAAATGCATTTTTAATGTGTGCTAAGTATATTTATTTAAAATAGATGTTCACAGTTTTAGATGATGATGTTTCAGGAAGTGAAGGTGATTCAATAGGACATCCTCTAAGGGGAAGGAAACACGTGACGATGCAGCTTACCTTTTCTGAATCCAGATCCACGGAGCGCGGCCGGAGCTTGATGGGCTGGTCTTTGAAGATGTTACCGAAGCCAATCCCCTGAATCTGCAAAAATATGCAAGAAAAATAATCAATTCTGCTCCTCTGACTATTTCTGCTTGTGAGCTGGTTAGGGGGGCCCAATAGTAGGTCTATGCACTGCAAGCCTCTGGAGGATCCTCCACCTTGAGGCACCAGAGGCACCGGCAGCTTTGCTGCTTTGTAAGGGCATTTTAACAGCTGCTCTCCTCTCTTAATCCAATGAATTTGTCTTGAATAAACCTTCCTCATTATGCCTTTATCTGTACAAACCATCTTTGTTCTAAATCCGCCACAATGATAACTCTTCAGTTTTTATTAAATATCTAATATTTTCATACCTTGTCATATGGTACTACACTATTTGATGATTTTCGTCAGCAGAGATCCTTTCTCTTTCCCATATTGCATTAAACCTGTGGCTTGCTTAATAATGTGGAACATCCTTCTTAAGTGGATTTCCTTTAATTGAGCTCAGCAGACAAATTAATCAACCAATTCTCTAATATTAATTAAAGTGATTCAAAGAGCCCTGACACACAATAACATCTAGAAATTTAATAGCACAACAAAAAATTTATCTTTATGACACTTAAATCCAATTTGGATAATAATGTGGAACATGCTGTAATGATGTGATTCTTGTTTTAAATTCGGCGTATTATGAAAATTTTCCCCCTTTATGTTTTGGAGAGTTTAAAAATGGAAACCATCTTAGCGCTACTGGAGAAGCTAACATCCACAGTCTCTCATTAGCTTGATGCTAACGCTAACTTGTGTCAAAGAAAACAAATTGTGTTTCTGGATTGGCTGCTGTGCGAATTCCAGCCAATGGCGCGTCAACTAGCATTGTGGCTAGGTAGCTTAATTTCCCAAGCTGCGTTTTCTTTTGAATATTTTTAATACATGGTAAGAAATAATCCCAAATTAAAATAATTTTGCACAAATATAATGGAGTTACATTCCACAGAATAATCCGCTGTAGTCTGTCTGGTGTTTTCTGGGTTTATTTGTGTTTTTGACTTAAAAAAAAAAGACTTTTTACCTTCTTAGGTTGGATTTCTGACCCTGATTCTGACCGACTGTCTCCTCCATCGCTTTCACTGCCAGGACTGTCTTTACCTGAACACACAGAGACAAAATACAGAGTTATAAAACCATTCAAGCTTCAAAGGTTGCTGCCTTAATAAAGGAGACTTGGAAAACATGTTTTTTTTAAGACTCACTGGTGCGGCTGTGGTGGATCTCCTCCTGTGAGTTGGGAGTTTCCAGGGAGGGAGCGTCCGAATCTGCCAGCATCTCTTTGGTGAAATTGGAGGGAAACATTCCAATCTTCCCATTAAGAAGCCCTTCCCACCATCCCTCCTCCACCTAAACACCAGAGAAACCCAACAACAAAACTCCACGTGAGGCGTAACAACTCTAAACAGAAACAGATTTTAGGTTTACCAATAATAGTTCATTACAGTTTAGTTTTATTTTGTTGTAACTTTTTTGTTTGTTTAATTCGGTTTGTTTTAATTAATTTTTAGATTGCGTTTGCTAGTTTTTCTTAGTTGTTATTAGTTAAATATTGTTTAGTTTGTATTAGTTGTAGTAGTTTTAGTTATTTTCGTACTTTGGTTAATTCTTAGGTGCAGATTTAAAAAAGTATTGTATTGTGATTATATTTACATCATTTGGGTAATAAATACTCAGCAAAAGACCCCTACGAAAGGAAACATAAATAAATAAATACATGTATATGTTTACTTATTTATGAACAGATTAATTTGTTTAATTTTGACTGAAACGGCTCTGAATAACAGCACTGTCAATCGATCCAAACTAATTGAAAAATCTGTTCCCCTCCTCGCCTGTGGTGGCGCTGCACTAACAACCACAGAAAGAAACGACATGAAAACCTCTGAAGAAGACCAGCGCGACTTCCTTCTTCACAAAACGTAAACAAAAATGGAGTAGCGTCAGATTTTAGCGATAGGTCAGTTGAATAGTAATGAGGGAAAGGAAATAATACTGGATTTGGAGAGTTTGAGGAACGGGAATGATGAGCAGGAACACGGAAGTAGTGCCATTAAAAACAGAAGAAGAAGTGGCGACAGATTTTAAATGATTTTGGAGGATTTCTCTTTGGTTGAAACCAAAGTTAGGATAGGGTTAGGGTTAATTCACCATAGGTCGCCATTTCTCCATGAAACGATCTACATCCGCGCAGATTTTTTCTATTAGTAGAAAAAATCATGTTCATTCTGATTAGATTTACAAAATATGTCTTTGACATGGTGCCAAAAAGGTGCAGGATCCTTTTAATGTTTTTATATTTCTGAAATTTTCCATCTCTTTTGTTGTTTAAATCTTTAAAAGAAGACTCACCTCTGCGATGATCTCGATGACATCTCCGACTTTCAGCTCCAGTTCATCTTCATGCTGAGGTGCATAGCTGAAGGAAGCCTTACATCTTCGCTTACGGATTTGCTCTCCTGCATCAAACACAGTAATAAACTAATAAGAAATGAAATAAAAACCTTAATTAGACACCTGACCCTCTGACTTCTCTGTCCGAGCTTAACTGACCCCATTACACATCTTCATAGCCTCGTGGTTGTTTGCCTTACATCCATTAGTCTCATTATTACTCTTGACTCATTTCACATCAGCGAGGGCATGCAAACCTGACCCTGCAGTTCCTCTACTTCACCACATGGTGTCACTGTTGTTTATCTTTCATTCAGTGAAAAGCATCAGCAATTATGGACAATATGAGCAGAATGTTTATCACCAAGGATTAAAAGGGATTTGTTTTTATTGCTTTTAATCAGCCTATAGTTTTATTATTCAAACTATATAATGACAATGGCTATTTAATGATAGAGTAAACCTACCAGTGCAGTTAATTGTCCTTTATTTATAATCATAAATGTGTTATTTTACTTACTGTCACTCTGTGTGAGACTTTGAGAAATTGTTTATAAACCTATTTATAGTTGTTTTGCCCGTGGATGGATGGATGGATAAACAGGTAAATGGTTGGACCCATGGAGGAAGAGTGGATGGACGGATGAACAAGTTGGTGGATGGATGATACAGACTCAAAGACGAATGTATGGATGAATAAACAGGTAGGTAGGTAGATAGATGGATGGATGAATAAAAGCATGGATGGACAGATGGACGGATGGATGGATGTTTGATGTATTCAAAATGTTTTTTGTTAAACCCAATCAGCTTGTATGTTGGGTTCATCAGCATTGTGAAGTAACTGGACACATCGTCTTTCATTGGACTTTCCAACCCCTCTTTGCGTCCTGGCGTATCTGTGTTCATGTCAGCAGCAGAGCGGTGAGCAATCCTTGACCCAAATCCTTCGTTACGCTAATAGGATCAAAGTGTGAGCCGGCAGACGTCAGGCTACCTAATGACGGCTGCGCACCTTTCTTTCCAGGTCGCACGCTGGTGTCCGACACCGGGCTGGCCCTGCCGTTGGAGAGTTCAGACTTAATCATCCCCACCTGTCCTCCATCTCTCTTCCCTTCCTTCTTTAACTCCTGTGAAGGAAAACAGAGGAGGAAACTTAATGAGTGCAGCAGCTCTTGATGCTCAGTTCAGATTTTTTGTATAGGTCATTCATCCTACTAATTAAACCCGACCGTCATGAGACTTCTGTGTGAACGGTTTTTGACCCTAAAGTGACCCACATGCGCAGAAGAAGAACATAAACGTCACACAAAAGGCAAATGATTACAGGAGTAATAATGGATGGAGTCATTTAAAAATTGATTTTAAAGTTCATTCACAAATTGGAGCCGACAGTATCGTCACAAGCTCATGAAATCCTGAAGGAAGCTAATCTGTTCAGCCATTCTTTGCGTCCTGATTTACCGCAACCCACGTCATAATTCTGAATAATTCAAAATTCTGAATGTACATGAATGTAACGTCACAAATCAATAACATAAAAGCCGGATGAAATGATACATGAGCTTTTACAATAGCAAATTTTGATGGACGATAAATTCTCCCAATAATCAATAATAATTGTTTTTTGGCGATAAGTTAATATTTTTTGGTATTTTGAAAACAAGCTGTTTCAAGAATGTCTGGCATGTAACGTCACAACTCAGCAGGCACTGACCCTTCACCTAGTAACCAGTGACGTCCAGGCCATTGCCTAGCAACGCCAGCCAAGCTCAGCCCGTCACCTAGCAACCTAAGTGGAGCTCTAATTGGTTTTTCTAGAGCGGCTAAATCAGTGTATGGATCGGATTTTTAATTTTTATTTTATTTTAATATTTTGGGGGGGGGTGAAAGATCAGAATTTGGCCGTTTAGACTGCGGTGAAAAATTGATGTGTGTCGCACGCGCCTGCTGTGCGATCATAGACCAAGAGTTGGAGCTTGAAAAACGAAGTGTTTATCTAGAAAGTGGCTTATTAATTCAGGGAAGCTATCATCAAAACTGCAGACCTTCCCTCTCTGTGTTGCAAGGAATCACAAGACGGCATGAGAAACTGATTAAAGCCCAGAAGAAGGCAAGCGGCCTAAAACAGCGCAACAGAAGACGAGACATCAAACAGGGGAGACACAGAAACCTTCAAACACATGGTTGAAGGAAAAACAGACATGATGGTTCACATCTTCCCACCACATTCATCATGACACTGTTTCGTAAGCTCTGGCCTGTGGCGAGCGCGGCTCAGTGAAGCAGACGGGAGCGGGTAGACTGACTCACCGAATGCACACATTGGGTTGTGAATCTCATGGTGTGGCATTAAAGCCCTAATGAGCTCCTCAGATCCAAAAATATTAACGTCTCAACACGCGTCTTCAATAACAGACAGAGGAGTTGTCGAGGCTGACAGGCATTTGGAAAATGATGACGACGTTGGGGTTTGTTTTGTAGAAAATTCACTCTTTTAGTTGAAACTACAAACAAAATAATTTGCAGTCTGTGGAGAGGAAACTCCAGCTCCCCACAGTGAAGACGGCAATTAAAATCTGACATATGGCTGACGAGCTCCTCTTCCAGCAGGAAGTGGAAGATTAAAAAGTAAGGAGAAGAAGAAACATACAGGGCAAATCGATAGGCTTCTTTCTAAATAAATCCACACGTACATACAATAATTTCTAAAGATCCCATTAGATATTTATGAAAATTAATAAGCAATAAGGCTTTTAGCTAGTGCTAAATATGCTAGCCAGCTTATAAACTTCTCTTGTTAGAACCAAAGGGCTTGTTTCAATTTGTTCCATTTTTAGCTGGTGTGGTTTGCTTTCACACTACTCTGTGCAACACCGATTCTCTTTGTCTCAGATTTCTCTTGATCAGTGTGGTCAGGGGGCTCAGTACGTACGTTACAGAAACTACAAATAGTTCAAAATAAAGCAGATTGGTTTGCACTTAGGTGTGCTTTCAGTAGCAATGCCAGCATATCAGATTACCCTGGCTAAAGGTTGAATTTATTTTTTAAATATTACTCATAAGAAACATCACTTCAAAACAACCAAAGATTATAAACTCTAAATTATTTCTGAGCACTAAATGTACATGATTATCAAATTAAAACATGCAGTCAAAGTTAGATGTACGAAAAGTTTATACAAATTCTTTGAAGATGCCGGCTTTATATGGAACAACATTCTGGAAGCTGTTAACTCACCCACTCACTGTATGGTTACCTAGCAACTCAATCACTCCTTGGTTACCTAGCAACAACTTGAGTAATTTGCGCAGCAGCAGTTTTAGATTTCACAACTGTGCGTCATAACTGCTTGAAAAAAACAACGACAAAAAAAAACAACAACTTTTTGGAGTAATAACTGTTGATAAAACAGAACAGGTAAAGCCACTAGTTCGGCAGTATTTTCGTTAGTTAAGTAAAATTAATCAATAGTTATCAATATTGACAATTGTGGTTACCAACTGACATGAAAAGCTTATGTTGTGAAATGTTTTTCAGCTATATTGTCCACCTTTATTGGCGGTACAAAACTTTAAGACGGTATTTACAGCAAAAACAACGACACTGAATGATTTCTCTTAATCTCTTAATCTGTTATACTGATTGCAAATGTTTTCTGTAAATTGATATAATGGAACGAATGTCCTTTTTTTATTATAGTGTAATGTATTTTGGATCGACAGCCTGTATTTCGCATCTGTTTATCATGTAGTTCCTTTCATTTTAAACTTGTGTTTGGTTGCTTTGTTGTCGATATTGAAGCCCAGAAAGATGGAAGGAACAAAAGCTAATGGGATCCAAATAAAAAGGTAGAAAGAAAGAAAGTAAAATAGACTGTACTTAGGATTTGCTTTCATCCATTCTGACCTCAAACTGAGGAACATGTGGTTCAGTAGTTGATGACTCAGTTCAGCGAACATCCAACAGAAGGAAGACCGCATTGCCTCAACATTTACCGTGACCGCATCCACTCTGGGAAGATTAGTTTTTTTCCTTCTTCTTCTTTCTAGTTGTGCAGTAACAAAGATCTGAGACAAGACTGCAAAATGTCATGAAGTAATCTTTGACCACAGAGGTCAAATTAAAATGGCAGCCTTGAATCTCATTACATCTTGTTAAGAAGGCTAATGCAGCACAGAATCAATGTACAGTTCTGCCAGCAGCCATTGCAACAACAGGCTCAGATTAATGCAGGAACTTACACTCACGGACAGACAGACAGCTGAAAATAACTCCCTCCTGAGATGGAGAAACACCGGGCAGCCCACGCAAACACGCAGCAGCCATTTGTTAGTCTACAGCTTCCTCTGTTTTATGAGCGGATATGAGCAAGGCAGTGTTTACGTGGCGTTTTCTTAAGAAGAGATTAAATATGAATAAAGAATAAAATCAAAGAACTCATTGGTGTGTGAATAATTCATTTCTTTTAGCTGATTCCACCTCTGTTTGAAGCCTTTGTGGCAGATTCCTCCATAGCTGCCATTCCTGCGGCAGGGATGTGGAGGTAGCCGTGGGTTAAAGGAAACCCAGCAGAAAAAAGGGGAGGAAGAGAATGTGATTCACCGTATCTGAACAGGAAACACCTGCATTATGTACACTGTTGTGTTAGGGTCAGCGTGTGTGCGTGTGTGTGTTTGTGTCTTTGAAAGCCTAATAGAAATCATGCCCTCTGAATGGTCAGCATTGCTTTCTGTTTCCCTTACAACCAGACCCTGTGTCCGTACTGCAAAACAGGACACAGAAACATTAAACTTTCCAGGATTCAAACACGGGAAAATTTAAATCCTGGAAATTTTAATTTCCAGAATGTTGCTGAGACAAAAAAATCAGCTTTTAAATTATTATTTCATTCATTAAGGGAGTTTTAATGCCTGATAGTCTGGTAGACTACTACTTAATTATCTGCCTGACAGGAAAAATACAAATATTTTTCATATTATTATAAATAAACACATTTAGTTCAAGTTACACAAACATTCTTGTCTATCAATGCAATTTCAATGATCATCTATTTTTAAATATTTGTTGAACAATCAGGATTTTTGCAATTTAACAGTTTATAAATACATTTTAAAACATTCAACAATGTATGAATGAGTGGAGCCACTTGGCGCTACTTCTGTTTAGCCGTTAGAGCTGCATGACATGCAAGTTTCAAAATGCTGTAATTTAAAGAAGTTGTGAGATGAAATATTAGACACTAACAGGTTTGCACAAACACACACTCTTCATTTAAAGTTATTCAAAATTTGTTTGAGAAAAAACCCGCAAAAAAAACAGAGTGAGATTAAAAAAAAAAAAAAATCGACAGGAAGATCTGAGACGATGTGAAAAAAAAAAAAAAAAAGATTTCTATTTCAGGTTGTTTTTTTGTTTTTTAGCTGAAACCACCAACAGCACATTTGGGTGGATTTGCTTAAAGTCGGAAGACATCATAAAACTGACAACACTCTCTGCAACTAGAAGAACGAGAAGAAAGGTCAGAAAAAAATCTAACGATGGATATTAACGTCCAGCAACTTCCAACTGGACACTTTAAACTTTAAGCCCTTAATTTTGAAGTCTCGTTAATTACTTGGAAACACATTTTTTTAAATGAACTTTATTCCAATTTATAAAAAAGTACCTGATTTTTCAAAGCTTTCTGCTTTTTGCGCAATCAAAAAATCACCTCCAAAGTGTTTTGGAAAAGAAAAAGTCGCCCCAATCTGAGCTGCTCCAACAACTAAGCAGCAAAAAATAAAGTTAACAAAAATAAATATTTGACGGAAATGTGCATGTACTTCTTTGTGGTTTTAAGATAAGGCTTGTAGTTTCTGATAAAAAAAAAAGCACAGAAACATCAGTATTTGACGTCTCAGAACAGCCTCAGAAGATTGTGATCTCAGAAAATCTACAACTATTTCTGTGCTAAATGAATTAGCTGAGAGTCAGATGATCTCTGTCTCTTCCGTATTTAGAAGCAAACACCGCTATCTGTCAGCGCTAACGCTGTTCGGCTTTATGCCACTGCTGTTTGTGTGACAGTGGTGGATTTGCATGCTTTTACTTTGTGCCTCTTCTCTGACCTGTGTGTTCATGTGCAGATCCAGCAGAAACACACATTCATCAGCCAAACGGCGAAGCTTACTGCCGCTGATTGGCGCTAACTGGAGTCTCATGACAGTCCGGTTGCTGTATTACTCACTGCCTCGCTCTTCCTTTCTCTCACTCTCATACAAACACAAACTCAAATTCTTCAAACAGGCTTCGTCAGCCATTGTCTGGCGACGTACAGTCAGCACAAATGCAGCAATTTCCCTGACCAACGCGGGGATCTGGACAGAGGTGTCTGGTGCATTTTTCAACTTCTTTTAAGACAGTTTTCTGTTGGTTTGTGTCACTACAAACCTTCGTACTTAACAAATGCACATTTCTTTTAAAAAGGAACCAACTCTCTCTAAGTGATAAATGTCAAAGGCGACCTTCTATGCTTCCTTGAACCGGTTCGGATCGGTCTATGGGTTATATGTGATGGAAAAGATTACAGTAAGGTCACATCTGCTAGTCATGTCATATGAAATGTTTATGAACTCTAACCAAAAGAACTATTTGGGTTACATGTACAAGGTTGGAAGTTTGTTTTCCACAGCTGCCATCCGTTATCCTTGTATCAGATTTACGTGTAGTCTCTGCCTGGCAGAGCTTTGTGACCTTTGCATCCAGACAATCAATAATCAATGATTATTGATTGTCTTATGAGCTCTCTGAGTTGTGCACGATTCAGGAATAAACCTGATTGAGTGATTTTTACCTGAACAGTGCTTGGAAATATTTTTTTTCCACGACGTTATACAAAACATATTCATTAAATTTTTTGCACATAACCATTCTGAGATATTGAAAATTTAGTCTGATTAGTTCTTTCAGAATGAGCTGCTTTAGGGCCTCTTGTCACTTTAAATCCAAATATTTCCCCCATTCAATGTGAAATGTGAAAATAGCTCCAAAAAAAAACACAATCATATATCTATGTATTTAAGAAAAGCAGAAGTGGAGCCTCCTGCACAAACAACAAGAATGCACAAAATAGTTTCATGATAGTAAATCAACAACAAAAGTGTGGAAGCTTTTGAAACAGCTAAAAAAATATTAAGTTATTGCCCAGACACAGCTGGGTGTTTGTTTTTAAACACCCAGCTGTGTCTGGGTACCAGACACCATTCTGTGTCTGGTATTAGAAGCAGGTGAGACCAAAGTAAAAGCACCAAAAAGCGCAAATTGTGAGTTGCAATAAGCTATGAAACAAAATGTATAGTGCATGCAGCGTTAAAACCAGCTCTGCTGGGGTTGCTAGGTGACAGTTTGGGCTTGGCTGGGGTTGCTAGGTAACAGCACAGACCCTGCAGAATGTGACCTAAACTGGAGGTTTTTAAAATGGCTCATTTTCCAGACACATAAAAACATTAACTTATTCCCAAAAAACATCTCAGTTGGTGTTTTCAGCACTTGGGCTGTTTTTAGAAGCAGTAGAAACCAGAAAGGAAGTACAAAAACAGGTAAAATGTTATTTCTGCGTAACAGGTTTCCCATAAAACACCAAATATCTGTGGATGTAAACTAAACTGCCACATGTTGCTTTGGAAGCTGAAGAAACTGTGTATATTAACACATAAACAGTTTCTTCAATCAACATGCAGATTCTGCTTCAAGTCTCTAAACAAGTTAAGAAGAAAAATCAGGAGGCAAAGCCTCTGCAGCTCCTTTTTCTCTGCTTAAGCCTGACAGCTGAAAGCTGCAATAATCTGAACTCACATGGATCTGCGACTGAAGTTTTGAGGGTCATGTGGGCGACATAAGAATGGATTAAAAAGAAAATAATTCAGTTTCTGAAGCATCAAATTTACCTTTGAAAAGTTCCCAACATGAGGCCCTGAAGGTTATGCGAATGTTTAAATCTGCTTTTCCGTTTTTGGTTGAAGTGATGAACCATTGCAGCTAAACGTTGTAAAAATAATGAAATATAAATTTAAAGTAAGTAGTTTAGGTGCTTAGACTACAACAATGTCTGCAAAGTGAAAGTGGAAATCAACGTTTTAGGAGGAGGCCTGGCATTAAAACAAATAACAATCATAATGGACGGACATTCCCTAAGTTCATGCTTTATCCTTCCTCCAGCACAGCAGCCGTTTGCATTTTAGACACCAACCTATGAACAAAGGATCATCACCAAACTGCAGAGAGGGAAGTGATAAGGTCACAGTGGAAGTTGGTAAGCTAAATAAATAAAATTACTTCAATGCATTGCACAAACTGAGTCACACAGTTTACTGGATGAACCTAACGCTGCAAAAAAAAAACAATGTTTAGTCTAGCTTCTGGTGCAAATATCTTATTACACTCAAAATGAGACAAAACTAACTTACAAGTAACTTTTTAGCAAGATATAGAGGATTATTTTAAGTAAATAATTTCTCAATATTGATGGAAATGTGTTAGTACTATTGAAAGTTAAAGTAAGAGGAACATGTCTTGTTATAAGTTAAATAATCTAGTACAATTTCATCAATATTGATGATTTATTCACTCAAAATAAGCCTCTATATCTTGCTAAAACGTTACTTGTAAGTTAGTTTGTCTGATTTAAAGCTTACTAAGATATTTGTACTAGAAACTAAACCAAAAACTACTTGGTAGGATTTTGTGTTTTTGCAGTGTATGAAAGAATCCTCAAAATGGATGATGTGCAGAAATATATCCATGTTTCTCAACGATTGGAAAGTACAAAAAAGTTATTACTGATCTGACCTTACACTGCAAAAACACAAAATCTTACCAAGTAGTTTTTGGTTTAGTTTCTAGTACAAATATCTTAGTTAAAATAAAAGTGATGTTATCTGATTAAAAATCAAGCTAAAAACTACTGAGTTTGGTGACCAGAAATGAAGAAATGTTACTAAAAATTAACGAGTTTCACCATGTTTGGTAATTCTCACACTATGTTCCTTTAGTATTTCATAAACTGCATTTCTAAATCTCATTTTGTTCATAGTGACTGTACGTAAAAGCCTGATTCCGGCTCATTCTAATGCGTCACGTCTTGAGATATTTGTTTTTCCTCTGACGTTTTTAGTCATTCCCACACTGGTAACCAACAAGTATTTGGCATCCAGACTTGTTGGTTACCAGTGGCCAGAAACACGACATTCTGAAGCATTAAAGTGTTTTTAAACAGACGACATTTAGGTTGAGAAAATGGTAACGAAGGCTTTAACTGGCTCAAAAATAAACTATGCAGAAAAAAACTCCAGAAGAACAAAGAACTATTACGAAATGCCTGCTATTCAGGGGAAGCAATGGCTTGGTTTGTGGCTTTTCCAACGTCCTACTTCTCCAAACTGAGAATTTGAAGACGTCAGAGAAATTTGGAAAGGGTATAAATATCTGATTTTAACAAACTTTTGAATGTGTAATAAATGCACCTGCTTCAAGAATGAAATTCAAAGAGTAAGTCCTGAAATTATGAGGATATAAACATGGTTAGCCACCATGTTTATGTCCTTTTTACTGGGTTTACCACTTATCGCCTCTCATTTGCATGAATTATTTAGCTGGAAAACTGTTTGTCACCCGAAGGAGAAGAGAGAAAACAAACATTGGGTTGTGAAAGCATTTGATTTTTATTTTTTTTGTAAACTTACATAAATTTAAATATGATTAAACCTGAAGTGTATGGAAAATGAATGAAAAATACGAAAAGTTTTACCGAAGTTTGCACATCGAATGTGAAACAAAACCATTCTTTTTCTCAAACGTTTGGTCATTTAAGACAGAGAGCATAAAGAAAATTAAAGTCTTGCCACAGATTCTCATTTGGATTTGCTTCCTTCAGCAGATTATGGTAGGTCTATGGGATACACAAAACATGTTCATTACATTTTATATGCTTAAATCATTCTTAGTTGATGAGATGTTATTCTGGTAAGTTCTAAATATTTTAATTTCCTTTCAGAATGAGCTGTTTTAGGGCATCTTGTCACTTCAAATCCAGATAAGCTGCTGCTGGCCACGTTTAAATAGCTGCAATATAACAACAGCACATCTTTGGAAAGCGTTAGCAAAGCCAACACTTGTTTTTCCAGCAGCCATTGTAGTGCGGGAATTCTGCTCGGGTTGCTAGGTAACAAGGCTGGGGTTGCTAGACAACGCAGTAGAGCCTGTGGAAAGTGACTTCACAGTCCAGAGGTTTTTGAAACGGCTCATTTTCCAGACTCCAAAAAACTTATTAACTTATTGCTGAAAAACACGGCTGGGTGGTTTTTGTAAGCAGTTGGACTGGTTTTAGAAACAGATGAGACCCAAATGGATATACAAAAACATGCAAAATGAGAATTTTCAACAAGAGGATCCTTTAATATTCTTCTATGCTAAACTTTCAAATGCATCTCAATTTATACATTAAGGACCTAAGAGTGGTGAAAAGGACATTACACTAAACTGAGACACCAATAGACACACAAACAAAAACCAAACTATACCTTTGATCTGCAGCTGGTTAGCATTAGCACACTGAAGAAGACGGAGGGTGAGAAAAGAGACACAGTGTAGTTGAGGAAGTGTGGGTTTCCTTTGCGAGTACTCACCCTGACAAAGTTATCGGGGAAGAACCCCCTGCGTCCGCCCAGCTCGCCCTCCCACCAGCCGCCATCGTCCCGCCGTATGTTCTTGATGATGTCGCCCACCGTCAGGGTCAACTCATCATCCTGCTGAGCCTCATAATCGAACTCCACCACGGCCTCCACTGCACACACAGAAAGGCGCAGGTGGAAAAAGGATCAAAAGACGCAGATAAAACCACCTCATTTCACATTTTCACAGAACCACAGGAGTTTAGCATGTCATTACAGACGCTTTATTTATTACTTCAACTGGAAATGAAAGAGGAACACGCTCAGATCACATAAATAAAATTATATTTACAGTAAGCTTTAGCAACCCAAAGAAGCAAAGATGATTAATGCAAATAAAGTTCTCAACATTTCAAAACCAGAATCATTTATCCATACATGGCATGTTTGATTTCTTCTTCTCTTTATCTTTCAACGCGATGTTTCTCCCCACACAAACCACTCGCTGAATGCACCTGTGTTTCTCACAAATGCATATAACAAGGTTCACTAAGTGGTGAACTCATCTGACATCGTCTGTGTGACGCTAGCAGTTGAAGACAGAGATAAGAAGCTCAATTTTTTGATCTTCTCTTTTCAAATGCCAACTTTAATGCTGCACATAAGAAGACGTGGTGATAAAACTGGGAAGATACGAAACTAATATGGTACTGAAATGTTTAAAAAGGTTATTATTAACTTAGATAAAGAGTTACAGATGCATATATAGGATATACTTATGAATTTCCTGTTTTATTTTTATATACTCAATCACTTCTTATTAATATCAGTAATAAATATTGTCATATGTTGTTTTTATCTCCAAAGTGATGCTGGAAATAAATGAAAATGTATCTTGAAAATGCTTGAAGTTTGCTAAATACAAACTCTTTATTTTATTTTTTGTTTTGGTTAGGATATATTCAACATTATATCTTAATCTCTGATTATCTTTTCCTTTTTTTTTGTCTCTTGTGTCAAATATCTGCATGTTGGTTTCATTGCTTTTTCTTCATAATCTTAACATTTCAGACAAAAAAAAAGTAATGAATTAAGCTAAATCTGATTTTATATTTTTGTGTTACCTTCAGAAATTCGACTTTATAAATATAAGTATATAGCAGCATTTTAAAACAAATATCCGGGTGTACAAGCACATATCTGCCTGGCACCTTTAACCACAAAAACACATCTACAAGCGCCGCCTTTCACTTTCACCCCAGATCTTTAATGCAATGAGCGAAGTCGCTCTGTTCAATGCAGCGTTTGTTTTCAAGAACCAGAAATATATTTAATTTGACATTGTTAGCATTCATCTAAGAATCTCCTGGGATTCAACACTTGATGTTTCGAATTATGCCGCATTCTTTTGAATTTTTGTGCGCTTCACAAGACAACGATTACGCTCGGCTTCAGGTTCAAGCATTAGGTGGGTGAGATCATCTGATCATTTATCATTTGGAGTGATGAATTTCTTATCCTGATAAGAATTTGTCACCAGAAATTGCAGTTAATTATGTTTAAAACCCCCCAAAACTGTCCTGATTGTCCACTGTTTGTCCAATAAAAACATCAATAAATACAAATAAGGGATATGCAACTGTAAACTGTAAAACTCGACTTTCTAAAACTCGATATGTTTTTCCTACACCTACTTACTGAAACTATATGGATTTCCCTACTGTGTAATTAAAATACTGCATCATCTTTGTCTGTTACAAACTGAAAATGCTAAGGAGGAGGCTGAAAACGATGCAAGTCTTCCAACTTATTGTGTTTAATGTCAAACGTATTCATGACATCTGCTCTCTTTGAGACAAAACTTTGTCTTTCATATTAAATTACAATAAAATACACTCATGTTTTTGGTTGTAATGTGACAACATATGAAATCTTTTTGCATAATAACCTCTCTCTGCAGCTGCGTTCACAGCAAAAAACATGGAGGAAATGTTTCTTTATAACGAGGGTCGATCTTTGTTTAAACATCAGGCGTGATGGGAGGGGCATTCTGGAGTTGGGTAACCATGGTAACAACAAAGGGGGCAGCTAACACAGTAGCTTCCACCACCTAAATGTCTTCACACTGTGGCAAAGCCACAGAATGGCGACGGAAAGCGTAAGCAGCCACACGTTGTGAAAGCAGCTTGGAGGTCAGGGCATTCCTGAGACGGTGCATCACAGGCCGGGGGAGGAAGACGAGGAGGAGGAAGGCTTTCACTAGATACCAGCATCAGACACACAAAGGAGTCAGCCGTGCCGGTCAGATGGGAAGGATCTGATTCTGGCTGCAGATAACTACAGGGATTAGTCGCAGATGTGATAGTGGAGTGGCTCAGAAACCATTTTCTGTCGCTGCTGGTAGTTTGTGTGTGTGAGAGAGAGGAAGTGGCAACAAGCCTGTGAGTGGAAGTAGAAGGAGAAGTGTGAATTTATAGCTTGTGACAGTTCTCTTGCAGACTGTATTACGGTACAGTTAAAGCAGCACAGCAGGAGAGACCTGAACCAACACGTCTGTTAGCATCAAGTACACCAGAAAGGAGATGACGGCGCCGTCTGAGGGGGTTCTGCTCGTCACCGACAGCAAAAAGTGACAGAAACGCAAAGTTAATGAAGCCATGCAGAGGTGGATGAGTTCACCAGAGCAAACAACCAGTCAGAAGCAGCGATTCCATTATAAACATATGCAGAATGTTATTGATGTTCCACTAATGTTGAAAAAATGCAATTTTGCAACTGTGGCGTTTCCACTTAATGAGAAATTCAATTAACATCCAGAGAATACCAAAGTACCCAACATTAGTACCCAATTCAGAGTACTTTTATTCAAGTAAAAGTAAAAAGTATTTGGTAAAAAACTTGACTCAAGTTCTGATCAGTCATTTTATATTTAAAAATTACATAATCAAATGGACCAAAATGTAAAGTTTAGTGGAAATTTCTGTATTTTAAGGACAAAAATGACAAAAATTCATATCAGTAACAAAAAAATAACAAAATCAGGCAAAAGAAAATGTTTCCAAATCAATTTCTTTCAATAAAAACTTATGAAACTTTAACAAAAATTGCAGGTCTGTGTCTGTGTCTAGTGAATTTTGTTTGTTTTTCATTCAGTGGGTAGAAATTTTACTCAAGTAAGAGTAGAAATTCATCATAATAAAATTACTCAAGTAAAAGTGAAGAGCACAGAATAGTAAAATTACTCCTAAAGGTCATTTTTTTCAAAGAAGCAACATATATATGTCTATATATAATGGATTATGAAGTCTCTGTGAACAAAATTGCTCTTCAAGAGCTATTAATCATCAGAAAGGAAAATGATCAAGCTCATTTTAATACCACATGGAGAACCTTCCTCCTCCTGAAATGGCAACAAGATGGAAACAAACATCGGATATTAATATCAGCCCAGTTTGCTGTTTGATTGTCTGATTCTTGACTTTATTTAGGCTTACAAATGGAGTTTATCCCGTCCAAAGACATCAAAGTCAGGTTTGGTTAGACATTTAATACTCATAGAAAAAAGTCATTATCTATTTGTGAGTGCACTTACACCTCATGCACTTCAACCACAATTTCATAGAGCTCAGACGGAAGGAAATGTCCTCATTTCTATGTATAATCAACAACAAGTTATTTAAGAGTATTTGGTCTAACAATGAATACACTTAGAAAAACAACAAGTCTGTCTGAATTACCGGAAGAGTGATGACTTGGGTTTGTGTTGCCACCACAGAATATGGGCCTTCATCAGCAGGATAGAAATTACAAACCCAAATATGCAACAAAATGCCAAAAAAACAAAAGATTAAAGGCGTTACGATGGTCTATTTCATTAGCATTCAATTCAAGTTCTCAAGAGATGGTTTCATGCGACTTTTAGATCTGAATCAAAGCCTTTTCAAACATCAGTGAACTACAGTAATGTTTAAAGAAAAGTAGGTCAACGTAAAAAACTGTGATCTGTTTCCCACGCCTGTATTGACAAACATAAAAAACGTATATTTTTCTTTACTTGGGGTGTTTTAACCCTTGATATTCCAATAGACTCGGTTCGATTGTAACATTTGTAGCATTTTCAGCTGCCGCGGTTTATTGTCACAATGCACTGTCTGAAACAAACTGTTTAGAAACCTGTTCCCCTCCTCTCCGATGGGGGCGCTGCGCTAAGAAAAACAGAAGAAAACGACCCAAAGAAGATATCAGCACAACTTCCTTTTTTATGAAATGCAAACAAAAATGAAGTGATGTCAGAAGAGAAGTTTGGTTTGGTTGTATTTACCCAGAATGCCCTGTGTTGTAATCCACTTCCTGCTTTTGGAGCGGATTCTGGTACACTTAGCATTCACATATACATTCGAACTGCACCAGAGTTCACTTCAACCGAACCAAAACTTCGTTTTTTAGGCAGAACAGATGATGCCTTTTCACACCCCCAAAACAAACTGAACTTCAATTAAAGTACAAAAGAGATTGATTGATTGATTTTCTATTGCTTTCAGACTTATAAAGGAGAATAAGTCTGATGTTATTTGACTTGGCTTCAGATTAAAGCACCAGAGCTGGCATCGTCAGGAAACTGAGTCTAGATCAATTTATGACACAAACACTGTCAGACCAAGATTGTTTTGTTGCTTCATTGTTAGACCAATTCAAAATCTATTTCAATATCAAATCATGATGTAAATTAGACCAAGCTGTTAAGATGTAAACAGTTCAAACTCATTTTGGTGGTAGCATTTGCTACTGCAAGAGTTAAACAGACCCGAGGCCTTGAGAAGACTGGAGACTGGATATCTGCGAGTCTGCAGACAAAACACAACTCCCACACAAGTGGTCAAGAAAGAGATTTAGAGAGGAATCTGCAATGAAGCCTGCAGCGTCTTCTGAACAGCTGCAGCTAGTTTAGATAATGGGGAAACGGCTCACAGAGAGAGAGAGAGATCTACGCCGAGTCGTGATGACATTTCAGTGGTTTACAGCGAACCTGTGTTTAGTTCTTGGTGAGTTTCAGCACCTCTGTCATTGGTGATGTCCAGAGCAGCTGTGTGTTTGTGTCTGTGAAACATTCACTCTGGACCGGAGCCCACTGGGAGCCAAAGCCACCCACTCCAGCTCCAACTGTGGACTGGATCACAATGCTTTGGCAAAGAGGGAAAATTCCAACCATTCTCCGCTCACCATTCTGCTGTTCGGTGAATCCTGCGGCCGAGTCTGTTACAGCTCGCATTGTCTGTCTGTAATATCGTACCGCTATTAGTGGGTAGTCTTGGTGTCAGGCGCTCAAAGAAAGAATAACTTTGAAGAGTAGGCGGTGAGAGCAATGCCGGCAGGGAGGGTTTTCAGCTTCACGAGGAAAGGAAAACATAATTCAACCAGATATAAGAGTAAAAACCAACAGAGACTCGATTTGGGGTATAAAGGAGAAGAGTTCACCAAAAAAAAGACATGAAGGTCAAACCACAAGCCAAACCGAGGATATTTTGTCTTTTCTTGCACCTTGTTTGTAAAAGATGCCACAATAAACCTATAAACTCTCCATGTGCATCAATACAATCCAACTTACAGCCTCTTAAAATCTATTAAAAGCAAGAAAAATAATAGTTTTCATTCTGTATTTTACTCAATGACTGCCTAAAACACAGCTTTGTCCTTTTTAATAAAAGCACAAAGGAAGACGAGCGGTCGCAATTTGGTTTACCAACGCTTCAGTGCGTCATATTTTCCAAACCAGCGTTTGCCTGCATGTTGTGTTATAAAATAAATGGCCCCATCACTACTTTTCTCAACATCCAAGAATCTAGATGAGACGTTGTGAATGCATTTTTTAGAAAACGCACTCATATTCATGCATTTCTGCTTAAATGCAGTCCGAGCCAAACGTGTGAGATTCTCAAAGATTAATGTTTGTTTTGTGGAGATCGGCAAAGATGTACGCTGATTATTTTTTCAGAAAACAACCAAAGGATCCTTTTGCTGATGGAGCACACACGCCATTTTAGTGTTTCATTTTCACATTCGTTAAAGCAACAAAGATAGCAAAACAAGATAAAAATGAGGTTGTGCCTTTTGCAACTAGAGCAATTTGAATGCAAATCCAGCCGAAAATATAGCAAATCCTCAAATAATGTGCAAAATGGAGCAACTTAATTACTTATTCCTTTAATTCTTTTGTTCACCTTGCGGCTAAAAACAGAGAATAGAGATAAATGTGAAGACGCACGTTTGCTACAACAGAAAATTTCAAAATGTGATACAACATGGAACTGACCAATTCAATTTTGAGTTTAATTCAAAAACTAATTATCGAAGGACACTTCTGAAGAACAACAAAAGACTTACTTTTTTAAATTAAGTGATTACAAACCGAAATTTCCTCCAAACCCAAATCTGACACATGGATTTGCACCAGCTGTACCACTCAGACTGAACATAAAATCAACATCATTGCTTCCCCAGAAAGTAGGAACTGTTTGATTCATCAGTTCTACATTTTTAAATCAATTTCAATGGTGTTTTATAAATGTTTCAAACTTCTGGGACTCAATCAACAATTTCTTTATGATGCTTGAATCTATTTAATTTTTATTTAAACTGTCAGTTATGGAAGAGGATGTTTTACTTTAATCTAGGTTAGAGATTTAATGGCCTCTTTAGGTAATTAAGGTGAATTTTACTGGTTTTCGATGTGCAGCGACTGCTGGGTTGAGTCGTTTTCAGTGTGGCGTTAAGAGCAACAGATCTGAACAGGGAAGTCAAAAAGACACCGGATGTTTCACAACACAGTGAAGACTTTTCAGATTTACAACATCCAACAATAAAATTCAAAAACATCAATCCTACTGTACAGACTGTTACCACTTTCACAGTTCAAATCCGTTCAAAACAGACACACAACGTCTCACATTGATCCAGAAAATATTCCCTAGTTTAGGTCATTTTCGGATTATCAGCAATATTTCTACCATAAATAAAAAAGAGCAATTTTGCGCAACTTCTTCAATGATTATTAGAGCTCTGGAAAAAGTTAAGACCACTTAAAATGATCAGTTTCTCTGATTTAAATTTTTATATTTATTTGTTTGAGTAAAATGAACATTGTTCTTCTATTCTATGAACTATTGACAACATGTCTCCAAGATTTCAAGCAAAAATGTTGTGTTTATTTGCAGAAAATGAGAAATTGTCAAAATAACAAAAAAAATGCAAGAAAACAAGTTCATATTCATTAAGAAACAACAATACTAATGCTTTAACTCAGGAAGAGTTCAGAAATCAATATTTGGTTGAGGTTTTCAATGGGTTCAGTGTAATGAGTTCTTTATTTGTCGCAGAACTGTATGCCTTTAGATTATTCAAGAAATCCCAGACGGTCATGTCTTGGAATGGAAACAAACCCACGGATGTATTTTAAGACAAAATCTCAAGCACACCATTTCTTCGGAAATGGTGTGGTAAAGGCAAAGATAGGTAAAGATATTGGGAAGAGTTGTGAATAGCTTTGGTTCATATTTGGGTTCAATCTGCAATGCCTGAATTCGCCCCATTGATGAGTTACATATCAATATTGTACAGCTCGGGAAGGAAATGGACCAGAACCGATGGAAAAGATCTCATTGAGGGAGAAAAACTTTAGTTTATTTGACCAAAGTGACCATTGGTACATAAGGAGGAAAGCACAGGAAGCCAGAGAACAACACCAATGTTGTGATGTTCGGCGGTAGCAGCAAAGGGGTTACATCATGTGGAAAGAATGAGGAAATACTGAAGTTTGGGTTTTCCCAATTAACAGCAACAAAGTCAATATTATGAGAAAAGACGTGCCAATGGTGTCTCAACTACTGAGACACCAATGGAGCAATACACAAAATGTTTGAGTCAGTTCGACCGAACGCTAAAGAAACTTCATAATATAAAAATCTGACATTAACTGAAGATAAATTTGCTACTCCTAACACAGAATATGTTCAGTTTGATTTAAAGTTGTGAAAAAAGAGAAATTGCTGAGGTTTTATATTGGATTTTGTATAAATATCTTGTTTCAGCTGTATATTTTAGACATTTATGTATCCTATTAAAGTTGCACCCAATCAGATGAACATTTTATCGTAAGAAAACAACATAAGTGCACAACGTCTTCACAGTTGGGTCGGTATGACTGCAAACTTTCATTGGTTGCTTGGTTTTCTGTTGCCATCATTGTAAGAAAGATAATATTTTAGGTGTCACATATTCAAACTTTGCTTTCCAGTTATATATTTTGCCACTTAAATGCACTTTCAATGTCTTTTATGTCCAAATCTGCTGCAGATCACAGAAAATAAGAAGAAAATGTATTATTTTCATCACCTTCACAATACTCAAAAGGTGTTATTATTCTTATCGTTTCCATTTATTGAGTTTTCCTATTTCTCTGTTTAATTTCAGATTAAATATGAATAATATTATCTGCATTAAACAACTTCTGGTGGGAGATTGTTAAAATATACAAGACGTAAGCACAAAGTGGAGTCTTTAATTTATAGCAAAATAATTATTCACGTTTTATGGAGCTGTAAAGTGAATGACAGCGATTAACACAGGCTGCCTGAATATTAATAGAAATCTCAATCATTTTAAAACTTCAACGCCTTGCCAGAAAACCAGCAATGACAGCATATCATTACTGACAGAAAAATTTACTATGATGCCATCAATCCTCAACAATATGTGCAATATTTTTCACAAAATCAATCTACAAACTACTTAATCCACTGTCAAATTGATTCCCGTTGATTCAAAAGAAACAATAAGCAGGTCAACTATAGATAAAAACATTTCACAAATCAAACTCATGAAAGTTTTAAACTGCTAATCATCTGGCAGCATCTAACTGCGCGTCAATGCTAATGTTAGCATGTACATCAATGAGAACAGGAAGGGGAGATTCAGTTATAGGTATGGTTTATTCTTGCTTTAATCAATAAGAAGATCAATGCGATAACTCGGTGTCTTTCGTTATAGATTCTAGCTAATGGAGTGGGTGAGTAAACTGCCATTTTTCTAGTTCCTCCAGTAGCTAGCTTTATAGCAGTGAAATATTGTTGTGTCCATAAAGAAGAAGAACAAGGGAAGGTTTAGTTCCAGGTATGTTATTTACATTGTTATGCTCTTCTGATCAATAAATGGATAATAAACATCCAAATAGGTTAATGTCTTACAGTTGGGGTAATGAGACAGTATAGTGAAAAAGGCATATAGCAGCTAACTGTGCAGTATTGCTAACACTAGCTTGTGAACAAAAACAATAACATCAAATGTTGCATTTCAGCTGAGTCTTCTATATTTTTATATACCTAATGAACAGAAAGTAAGCAAAATGTCTAACTTTGAGGAAATTATCATTAGATTTTAAAACATATACCTCTCTTCATGTGTCAGTTAGCTTCACTGGTATGCTAACCCTAGCTTGTATGTAAAATTGATTTTTAGTGTTATTTATATTCCTGTAATTGCATCATCAGTTATAGAATGATAAACATTTCACAAGTCAATGTTTTACTTTTAAGGAGACACTTCGGATGTATTTACTATGCTAATACTAGCTAGCATATGAGGTTCGGTTATAGCCATATGATTATTTTTATGCTCTTCTTACCATTAAATTGATGATAAACATCCCCACATTTTAAGTCTTATTTTCATTGGAGTGGCTCCTGGACATAGTAAACTATGAAACATATTTCTAACTTCTAGTAGCTTTTAGCTTTGCAGCTATGCTAACACTAGCTAGTATGTAAGTTTTGGTGCAGCCAAATTATAAGAGTGTTATTTTTATACTCTTATAATCAATAACTAACAATAAACATTTTGAGATCTCAAGTCTTACTTTCACTGGAGAGGTGCATAAGTATACCAAACTACACAACACTTTTCTAGCTTCTGGTAGCTGCGAGCTGTACTACAATCCTAACCCTAGAAAGTATGTGAGGTTTGGTTGTCGCCATGCTGTTTTTTATACTCTTATAATCAATAAACGTAAAACAGACATGTTGGTATCTTTTTTGTAAGGCAGTGATTCATCAATGCACTACTTTTCTAACTTCTAGTAGCTGCCAGCTGTCCTACTATGCTAATGCTAACTGGTACATAAGTAGCAACAATTTCAGGTCCGTGTGTAGCTACAAAATTACCAATATTTCTACTGAAAACATATTTGTGGCACATCTCCCTATGAAAAAAGGCGATACTCTACAACAGTGTAAGTTTTTACCGCATCAAGATTCTGTTGAGTTATAATCTACAGAGCTAATAAAAGTCTGTAATGGGACTTTCAAGAATATTCTTAATCCACTAGCCTATTTTGTGTTCCTTCTTAAGTAAATAAAGTAATGGTTTTTACAATTTCAGCAGTTCAGTACCTATTTCATTAATTCCTAATTAACCATAAAATGGGCACTTTGGGGTTTTTGGTTGATGGGTGGTTGGCAGCCTTCAGTTATACTTGGCACATAAGTATAACTCAAAAACAAGTTTGAGCCTGAGATGCATTGTTCAATGCATTAACAGGAACAATACACTAAACATGGTTTATTGGTGTTTCTTGGAGATCATTTGGATTTTCAAAATATGCAAACAAAAGGAGAAGTCAGACCTACAATGAGTCTATTTTACGTTGCATCGAGTTATTGATGTCTCTTCCACCTTATCTGCAGCCAGTTACAGTCATGCTCCGTTAACATCAGCGCGCTGCCCGTGGGAAAAAACGCTGGCGTGGATGAAAACAGCTAAGGCCTTTTACGTGCACACAGGCATTGAGCTGGACCGTGAAACACAGTGACACACAATAGGCTCACGGACAGAGTGGATGTAAACGTGTCAACATCTGCAACTCATCAGAGGGCTTTCCTTTCCTCTAAAAAAAGCAGACGCATACTCTCCCACGCGTGGCTTTCTAATCATGCATGAAAAAAAACATCAGTAGTGAATAAGAAATGATCAAATAAATAAACGTGCATGCGTGGAAAAGACGGAACCCTGCGCGCATCTGGAGCCCTGTCCCATCCAGATGCGCAGAGGAGGCAGGAGGCTCGTAAAAACCAGAAGCAACCAGAATAATAATTATTATTATCTTATAAAATGTAAAAACGCGCCGCGGCTCACCCATTTATGAGTCGCGGTGTGCTGGCTGCTCTCCTGCAGGACTGTGGGCGATAGTCTCAGGTGTTGGAAGCGGCTTTTACCGGGACCGACAGCCTCCTGTCCGTGTTTGCAGAGATCCGCTACTAAACGGGAGGAGCGTCGCACCGAACCATATTCCTTCCTCTTTTTTTTTTTAGTCCAGTGACACGGCAGGAGGAGGAACAACGAGCCGTCAGAAAACGGAAAAAACGCTGATGAGCAAACCCCCTTTCTCTCCCTCGCTCGCTCGCTTGTTCTTATTTGTTGCCTTCAATGACGCCTCGTAAATTGCAGCTCCCGAGTGTGAAATGTTCATTTTCATAAATGCGGTGTGAGGCCAGGAGGGAGGCGTGACGCAGCGCCGTGCGTCATGCGCTCCGAACAGATGGCGGTGACACAAACTGTGTGGAGCAGCAGGAAATCCCAGAAGCAGAGGATCCATGAATTTACTCCAGTATGAGTAAAAAGGTATTTAGAAAAAAAGTGTCATTTAATATTTGAAAGTTTCATCATCAGATGGAACAAAAAGTAAAGTTATGTGGACATCGTTGAAGCTCAAAATGAAAATAATTCATATAAAGTATTAAAATCAGACACCTTAATAAAAAAAAATGGAGTTGAAGTTTTGTGCACTTCAAAATAAATAAAATAAAGAGACTCAAATAAAAGTAAAAAGTGCAGAAAAAATACTCAAAGAAGTTGATCAAGTAATATAACTGAGTAAATGTAACTAACTATCCAACTCTGCAGAACATTTAAAAGTTAACACCTTTAATCACAAATCAAATTATGAAAACATGACTAGAAATCCATTTTACAATAAGCCTCTCCTCATATATAGCTAATAAATAGTTCATAGATTATAAACACTTAATAAATGCTTAATAACTCTTTATTATGCACTATTTTGGGCCGAGAAGGAGATAAAACTGTTTTTGCAAATGCTTATTGCTTTATTGTCTTTACAATAAAGCAATAAGTTGAGTCAAGATGACGTCAACAGATTTGGCCAAAACACAAAAACAAAATGACAGCTTTTTCCTCCTTCTCACCCTTAAATAAATACATTTTAGACTTCTGTTGACAAAGTTAATATAGAACATGTAATGTACAATAAATAATATAAGTAAATGAATAACTAAACCAAACAACGCAGCACAAAGTTAAATGTCTTTAATAATAATAATATTATTATTATCACCATTGTTATAAATAACATCTATTATAAAACTAATAGTTATAATTCTAAAAAAACACTATCATAGTAATTATAATAATTATCATTACTTATTAATAGAAATATCAGTAATATTAATAAAATGGAGAAACAATACAAGCTAATTTAATTCCACCTCTTTTTCTACACTGTTTACATTAAAAACGTTTTTCTATTTCTCTTTTCTGAATTTTCATCATTTATTGAATTAAGTTAAAATTACAATAACAATGGATTTAGTTTTATAATTCACTCACTTCTAATCCATAATGTAAATTAAGTATTATCTACAATTAGGTGAATGGCACATGATTAAATAATGTGAATAAAACAAATTAATTTTGGAAAATGCATTTAAAAGCTGCATTTTGTGTTTACTTGTAGTATTTTTGACTAAAGTTTAAATTGAAAACACTGAAGTGTGAAAAACATGAAATCAGGAAACATTTTTCACACCATTTTATTGGTTTATAACACCGGAAACATTTTACCTGCTCATGTAATTCAGTTTTCTGTAGAGTTTTTCCAAACACTCAGCTGTTCTGTTCGTCTTTCAGGATGGAGAATCTGCTGGCGGCAGCAAAAAGATCACGATAAATGATGCAGGAAAGGACAAAAAGATGAAGATCTACAGTTTTTTTTTTATCAGCCGCTCCAAGATGATGAGATAAAGTGCAGCGCAGTCCGAAAAGCCATTCATTTGTTCCTGATTAGATGGAACAATCGGGTGATCAAGGTGATTACCTGACCTTGAAGTGAACGATTTGGATAAAATGAGGCTTTAGTTGCAACATTTCAAAAGGGCGTTCATACATTTTTTATTGTTTTCTTCCTGAATGAGTTTTCAATCATTATTTTTAATATTTTGTTGCAATATGTTGCCAGAAAGCAGATGCATATACACAAACAAAGACTTTTTCCTTTTTAAAAGCTTCTAAATTAAAAGCAAACTGTGCAACAGTTAAACAGTGTCAATTTATATTAAATATATATTTATTGTAGAATTAATGACATCTAAATTCCTTCATACAGGTAAATTTATTTCTCTCAGTAAAGTAATTTTTTTTAAATAAATTTAAAAACGCAAGGAGATCTCAAATATTTCATGGGTTAATATTTATTTATTAATCAAATTAAATTAAATACACATAAAGAATGTGTAAGCTAATTTATATGTATATAAACATGAAATTTTGGCATTATTTAACCATAGAAACGCTCAAGACTTCTTTTAATATTTTATTTACGTAAATATTGTATATTATATATTTATTTATATAAAAATGTGGAAGAGAGAAGAATGCTATAAACACAGCTGAAAGTATGCAATAAAAATACAAAAATACTGTCAAAAATTATCACTATTAAATAAATAAATTCGGTTCCATTTTGATCAATACACAAATGCAACTTTTTTTCCATCTTTTTTTTAATTTGCACACTCATAAAAACAAATTGATTGATTTTATAAAAAGTCCTACATAATATAATTACCTTTTCTTTCTTTATAGATATAATTAGAAAACTGCTCATGCTGCCCTGGAGAAGACGCCGCCCTGGGCATCTGCCCAATTGGCCCATATCTTCTTGGTAATCTGCTATTTGTTCCCATTGGCACAAAAAATATATTTTTTATTCTTTTCTACTTCTACTAATGTGAAGCACATATTTGCAATGAGTTGTTCTCAGATATTTCGTTTGAAATAAAAATAAAAACATTAAGTTAGTAGGGCTTTTATTGTACAGTAATTTCTATATTAACAGAAATGTAAAAAGCTGGAAATCAAAACAGCAAATAATAACAATAACCAAAGCTTGTGAAGGGGGTTAACAGATTTTTTCCCATTCCTTCACACAGATGCTGTGTGTGCTGTTGCTTTAAAAGGTGACAGTTGCTTCTCCATCTGCAGGCGTTTCGCCTCTGGAGAGTCAAGTTTCACACAAAGCGCTGAGGTGACACCATCTGGGACTTTGCTGCTATTACAGTGTTACCTGAGCAGCAGGTCACTGAGTGAGAAGGTCACAACCAGAAAACAATTCCTGCAGATACAGGAACATCTGCAGCTTCATTATAACTGGTAATATAAATATATTATATCATTTAATGACAGAAAACCTTGTGTGAAGTCAGATGAATGACATTTTACATAATTCGAATGTGTTATTCTGTATCAAGAATAAAGACTGAAGTGCAAATACTGTTTTTGCATCCTGAACTTTTTCATGTTTTACATAAACAAGCAAAATTGTGTGGTAGAAGAAAATTTATAAATGATTTTCACCGCAAAAATACCAAATCTAACCAAGTAATTTTGTCTACTTACAGGGCAAATATTTTAGTACAATTTAAATAAAATAGAATAAAATTACAAGTAACTTTTAAGAGCTTGTTTTTAGTAAATAATTTCTTAATATTGATGAAAAAGTTTTAGTTTTAGTGGTAAATTATTCCACTTATAATATGGGAAAAATGTCTTGTTATCAGTTAAATTATCTGCCAATGTAACTTGTTTTTTGTCAATATTAAGTAATTACTTACTTAAAACAAGCTCCTATTTCTTGCTGAAATGTTACTTGTTAGATATTTTTTCTTATTTTTAATGTACATACTGTATACTAATTATTTTGAGCAACATCACTTGTAAATTTTATGGTATGTCATATAGACTACATAGAATCCTCTTGAAGCTGAGCACAAATGTATTCTGCTACCAGAAGGCTTATTACAGTTAAATTTAGGCCTCTCATTGTTATAGCACTTTACAGTGAGTTAAATTAGTCGTATTAATTTGTGCATAAAATAAAAAGTTGGTATAATAAAACAAATGTGGAGAAAAAAAACTAAAAGCATCGTTTTTAACTTCTAAATTTGGTTTATTTTTGTTGTTTTGAACTGAAGCGCTCTCATATACACTTCCCACCAGTTGGTGGCGGTATTGCACCAACCGGCAAGGGGAAAAAAACGAACGAAGAAGAAGAACTTCCGGGGCGTGAATATTGTGCAGCGGAGTAATTGTGTCGTTTGTGTTTAGATGTCCTTCATTCAAACATCTCCAAAGCGACTCTAAGGTGAGCTACGCTATATTACGCTTTTTTTAATATATTATTTTAATTGATTTATTGCAGCCTCGGATATATTTTAGGCGCATTGCGGTTTACGTAACTCCTATCAAAGTCACAATAATAAGTATATGTGATATTAATAATGACTCTTCTCCAATATGCGCCAATATTCGACCTAAAATTTGAATTAGCTTAACACATCCTTCAGCTTTTTACTTTAATGCAAAAACACGGCCTGTTTGTGCTTGTGGAATATAAATAATTATATTTTGGTTCCAGGAAATTGAATCACCACTGAAATGAGTCATCTGACTGTTTGTCCTCGTTCAGGTTTCAGCTAAAACGATTATATGCTAACAAATGAGCATATTTCCTTGTTTTGTGCAATTTGTTTTTTACAAAATAGTCTCAGGAAACTACAACCGAATCCTTAACAACACTTCTCTCTAAAATAATCGATAAAGACAAGCTGCATTGCTCTGATTCCCTCTTTATTTCGTTTTAACTATATAAACCAGTTGGCCAACGTTTATTTATTTAAAACAGAAGTTGTTGTAACTTCCAGTTTGGTGGATTTATTTTAATAATCTCTCTTACGATTTCCTCCTTTTGTTCAGAATAAGAAGGAACTGCCTACTCTGTAATCTTAGGTATGTTATCTGTTCCACCCAATGAATTTTTAAAGGAAACAGTTAGACTTTCTTAGAAAATTATTGGAATTATTGGTTTTTCAGGTAGAACCAGAAGTGGGCAGAAAATTGTGCTCAAGTATTTTTACTCAAGTAAAAAGTAGCAATCCAAGAAATTACTCAAGAGTAAAAATAATATTTGGTAAAAAGGTGACTTAAGTAATGAGTGACTGATCATAATATCACACAATTAATATTCAAAAAACAGCCAGACCAAATAATAAAGTTATGTTGCTCTTGATAATTACAAATTTTTTATAAATGAGGGTTTATTTTAACTGACTTGTCATACATTTTATTTTTTGAAAAAATAATTAAATAAAGAAAAGTTTTTAACTTCAGATCCACAAAGGTCTTTGTAAATAAAAAACAAACAAACAAAAACCAAATGCACAGTTTTAGCAAACCTTTATGCTAACTTCCCCAAAGCTAACATTATATTTCTCAGTTATTGACAAAATAATTACACTTTGTCCATATAAAAATACATATGTGATTTAAATTATAAAAACAAATTTGAGATTTTGTTGAAGCTGAAGAGCTTTTGTGTGCAGTTATCTGATATTATTCAGCTGAAATGGCATCATTAGTTACAGAAAAGCGAGTAAAAAGCTAGACTTGACCGTAATCCGTTACATAAGGAACACAGTGTTTCATTCACAAACAGAACGCTGTGTATAAAACAGATTTTTCTAAACTGTGTCTTCTGATCCACCCTGACCTCAGGAGGTTTACACAGAAAACATTCATTTTCAGCCATAGTGTCCAGCCCTGCTGCTTTTACAACTTCAAGCAGCTGATTAGAATAAGGGCCTTCCTGCTCATAGTATCATCATTGAATTAAATTTTTCTTTTGGATAAAAAGTGATTATTTAATAGAATTGAATGTGAGATTATAACCTTGTGACCTCTTTGTATTCCTCTCTGTCAAAACAGCAACAATGGACAAGATAAGGTCGCAGTTTCAGAGGATGGTGAGTGTTAAAGAACAAAACTCACACTGCAAAAACGCATTTTACCAAGTATGTCTATCTAGTTTCTAGTGTAAATAAAGAAACATGTAAACTAACTTAAAAGTAAATTTTCAGCAAGATATATGAGCTTGCTTTAAGTCAATAATTCTTGAATCAGTAGTTCACCTGTCAGATTTTTCCAATTCAAACAGGAAACATTTCTTATTAAAGGTGACAAAAATCTGCCTTCAAACTACTAACTATTTTTTAACCTGGAGTTTATTAATTATTGACATAAAACAAGCTTGCTGAATGTTACTTTTAAGTTAGTTTTATCTTTTTTTAAGTATAATAGGATATTTGAATTAGAAACTAGTCAAAAAAACTTGGTAAGATTTAGTATTTTCTGTCATTTTCAAATAATTTCTCTTTAACTGTAACTGTAGTGAAGGCATAATTTCAACCCAGACAAATTTTGAACAATTCCACCAAGAGACATATTCGTTTAAAAAAAATCAAGACTTTCTGCCCTGTTGTGCGTCTCCAGATGAACAGTGAGCGGTACAGCAGGTTCACGCTGCAGCCGTCGGAGAACGGCGAGAGGCACTCTGAGGTCAACCTGTCTGACTACGCTGCAGACGGCGACACGGCGGCGGAGGCGCCTGGGTCGCCGAGCTTCAGGCCGGCGCCGCTGCATCATAGTAGGCGGACCGTGGCGTTCATAATCCTGGGAACCCTGATGGTGTTTCTTGGCGGTTCGTTACGGTTTCTCATTTTTCAACGTGATGTTTAAAGCTGTAAATAACAGTTTTCTACATTTAAATTTCTCAGTGCATCATTTCTAATGCATAAAATCTGTTATTTAGGTCTTTATTCCCATATTTGATGGTATTTCTCACTGTCTGAGGCATAAGGATATCATTGTATGTGTTTCCTTCAGGCTACCTGGTCGGTTTCATCAGTCATCATAAACCTAAGGTTGAGTCTGACTGCGAACCGAGTTCGACGGATAAAATCAGCGGGATGGATCCAGGAAAACCTTCAACTCCGTCCTGGAAGGACGTCTCTGAACTCCTAACGAGCAAACTCAGCAGCGAAGCTTTCAAAAAGACTCTTAAGTAGGTCGTAGACGCGCTCGGCGTCAGATTGAATTATTCTCACTGTAAAGCTGAGAACACAGCTCACCATGTAAACACTGGGAGTCAGACCAGTTGAATCGTTAGGTAAACAGGTGTTGGTGGTTTATTAAAGTCAAAAGGAGCAGATTTAATGTTGACTTTTTAAATCTGATATTTTTTACAGTTGTTCTAAGGCTGAAACAATTAATTGTCAACTAATTTAGTAATCGATTAATCATTAATTAATTAATTGAGGAACTGTACAAAGCATTTGTACATTTTGCATGTGAGATCATTTGTCTGTAAATATGTTTTACCCCAAACTCCTCAAGCAGCGTAGCTTTAGCTAATAGGCTACGTTAGTGTTTATTTTCTTATTTAAAAAAGGAATTGAATTAATTAAATCTTTTAATGTACTTCTAATAAAATATAAAAAGATTGTTACCAGTTTATTTACATTGGCCTGCAGAAGTAGTTTTACTTTCCCCTAAAAGAAGAATTATATTTACAGCTTTGTTTAAATCTGGAGACTTTTTTTAAAAAGACAAAACATAAATAAAAAATTATGTCTGGATTTCAACTTTGTATTTGTGAAAGTTTTATGCCGCGTGAAGGGCTAAAAGTTGGAGAATCCACAAAGTAAATACTTTTTTCCAAGCGGGAAAAATAAACAAATCAAATGCCTCTATTTTCCTCTGCAGGGATTTTGATGTGAAGAGCCGCTCGGCAGGAAGTGAGGAAGACATGAGTCTGGCGAACAGGATCTTCGACACCTTCAAGACGTTGGGGATGACGCCGTGGACAGACATCCATTACGTTCAGCTGCAGACGCCCGACAAGTGGGTGACATTACGATTTCTCTGGTTTACAAAATGAATGAATACTCAACGATATCGACTGATATAAAACGTTTGTATCGTGGTTTTAATAAGTTGCTGCAATGTAGTTGTGTGTAAATTTTATTTTAATTTTATTTTAGAAGTGAACACCCCACTGTTCACCTTCTGCTTTTACAGCCAGAACCCCAACACTATTTACTTTGGTTCAGACGTCATCAAGCCTGCGGGGTATTTGGCCTACAGCAAACCGGGCAAAGTTGAGGTGAGTTATGAGGACGTGACCTTTAACCTCTCAACTTCAGGACCATTCTGAAGGATTCTCGGCCTTCTGACGCCTTAGACCGTATTACAGGTTTAAACGCGTTAAATCGATTTAGACTTGGCATTAATCTCAACCAGACCATTAGCTTATTGACACTTAAACTGTTACAGAACAGCTTTGGGTATTATTAGACTGTTTAGGCTTCTTTTCCAGTAAACCTCACCTGCACGAAATCCTTACAGTCAGTCTGTTTATTTCAGTGATTCACTTCTGCATCGAATCACCAAAGATCTTCTCTTTTGGGTTAAATTATGGGTTTGTTTATATTTAAAATGTGGGAAATATTTTTGCTTCATTTTCTGTGAAACCCAATTAAAATCTATTTTATCTTAGAATTAAATAGTAACGATAACATAGGATAATATTAATTTTATCCTGACGGCTGCAGGGCCGGCTGGTGTACGGGAACTACGGCCGTCAGAAGGATCTGGACTTCGTTCAGGGGAAAGTTGACCTGAAAGGCGCCGTCCTGCTGCTGCGAGCCGGAAAAATCACTTTTGCACAACAGGTATGTTGATCAGTCTTTCTCAAACTGCGGTGGTCCGCGGGCGCCCCTAGTGGTCCACGAGGTACTGCACGTAAACAACCGTTTATCTGTTACGTTAACTCAAAGTGCGACGGTACAGCTGGCTTACCAGAGAATTGTGTTAAAAATAATAATGGACAACTGGCTTAAGTCAATTTATACCGCAGCAGATATGGAAAACCACAAATGCAAAAATTCAACCATATGAAATTCTACTGTCAATCTCTGTATGTTAAATAAATTAATAAAAAAAGTAATAATTTTTTCATTTTCATTTATAGTTTGAGTTATGCAGAACTGGTCTGATCGTTTCCATAGCAACAATCAGAAGCAAGACCTTGCACCAGAACTCCAGTGTCATTCATGACATCTATGATGACCTCATAGATGTCTGTGAGGTCATCATAGAAGGCCTATAAAACCTAAATGCGTGTGACTAAGTTCATGGTCAGTCAGGATCTAAACAGTTTGTGATACACAGCTTTGTCGGACAACGATTTTTAGTGTTTCAGAAATGTACCCCTTCATTTTTCCTATTGGATTTGGACTCGGATACCTGGTCACAACGGGTATGCAGAGACTTTGTGATCATTTCCTCCCTGGAAATGACTCGGATGAGAGTGCCACTCAAGATCAGAGCACTGTGGGAAATATTGAGAACAGACGTTCAGCGGTTCCCTCAGAGCAAACTGTCCCGGCTGGGTCAGTTTGCTCTGTGGGCCAGAAAGTTGACCGTGAAGTCTCTACTTCGGATTTGACTAAAACATCATCTGTCGTCGCTACTCAGGATGAGAGTTCAGTTGGCACATTTTCCAGTGCCTCTTACGTGGAAAGTTCCCCGGACGGGGAATTTAATTCAGAGGGTCAAAGGCATTACAATGAAAACAGAATTCTTGATCCGTCAATGAAGTCATCGTCAAATCGTAGGGTTTCCGTTAATCCTAAACTGAACTGCACCCCGGACGGGGAAGCAGGTTTAATGAACAGGAACAGCACTGAAACCCCAGACAATGGTGGGTTTTTTATGATCCCCAAAGACAAAACTATCCCGGCCGGGATAGTTGTCTCTCAGGATGAGAGAAAAGTCTTTGGGAAACAGTATTGTACTGTTCCTCAGATGCAAACCGACCCGGACGGGAAGGTTATAATTGAGGATCAAAGGATAATGGAACAGACGGAGACAGACATCTGCAGATTTGCAAACTGTTTCAATAACAGCTGGATGAGTGCTGGTTTTCAGAGCATTCTCAATCTAAGCGTCACCAGACGGTGTCTGGCGCAGAAGAAACTGTTTGAAGAGGGTTCAAGTATCCCGAACTGCGCCACTCTGATTCACTCCGCCGTCCACCAGCCAGGACGACACTTTTCCCCAGCGGACATCTACCCGGTTTTAATGGAGCTAAGGGAGAGAGAACCGTCATCGGAGATGGGAAAACAGTTTGAGATCTTGTGTTTAGTGGAATTGGTGCTCGTCTGGCTGGACTCATACGGCGGCAACACTGATCGGGAAATGTACTTTCAAAGCACTTGTACTATGTGTGAGACGTCCTTCTTCGAGCTGCTGACGAATGGCCCCGTTGTTGTGCTTCCATCCACAAAACCATTCAAGGACACTGTTTCACTTTTTAAATACTGGGTAAGTTTGTTTGGCCAGACTTCTTGTTCCCTCTGCAGCTCAGACTTAACTCGAAAAAACTGCCTGAGCAATAACAACGTGATAGTCCTGTTTCTGCCGCACTGGGTCAAAAGAAGACACCCAGTAGTTCCCAAACTGTTCTTGGAGGTTCCAGGAGAAAGTGGAACCGAGTTATACCGTCTGTCGTCCGTCATTTGTGGTGACAGTACATCAGCTCACTTCTACAGCTATTTGATTCGAGGACAACAGATTGTAAAGGTGGTAGATGAGAACGTCTTCTCTACATATAAATCCTGCAAAGAGGACATGTGTGAGAGAGGATTTATTTACCTTTATGAAAAGCAAACGAAAGCAGAGGAACCCGACACACCTATTTCTCCTTCCCCTCCTCTCCAAAATGATAAAGACGGTTTTGGAGAGCAGACAGAACCTCTAAATTTGGTCAAAGAAAATGGCACAGAAAACAAAACAAGCGACCATTTTGAGGGAGGAGAGATGAGAGAGAGTCAGATAGAAAATTTGACTCCTGAAATGCACAGCAAAATAGAAGAAATTTTCTGGGAGAAAATAATGCCAATGTTGTTGTTTTTCTTGTTTTTGTTATGCATGTTATTTCCTTGTGTTGTTTCTTACTGGGCTGGTAATTTCACACATTTGTGTCTTGGCTTTTTTTTCTTGTGTTTCCGTGTTTTTTTATTGGAATTTTAAATGACGTCTGAAGTTTCTCTGCAGGCGGTCCGATTTCCTCCCACTGTCTAAAAACATGTCTGTCTTATTGGTCTCTCTAAATTATGCTGAGATGTGAATAAAAATACATTCAACAAATGAAACATCAGGGTTGCACAGTGGCTCATTTGGGAGCACTCTTGTTGTTGGTTTGAAACCCAACCTGGGTTCTGTCTGCCTGGGGTTTGCATTTTCTCCATGGCTTCTCTCCGGCTTCCTCCCATAGTCCTAAAAGATAGCCTGTGCGAATAAAAAATATTTTGTAATTCAATTTTATAAGTAGTTTGCAGGTTTCTCTCCGGGTGCTCCGGCTTCCTGCCACAGTTTAAAAGGTTTAGTGCGCTTTATAGTGGATGTGATGAATATATATATATATATATATATATATATAGATATAGACATCTATCTATCTATCTATATTGATATATATACAGAAAAAATTCCCTCCTCACCCACCGCGGGTGGTTCTTATCCTCTGAGCTCGGGTCCTCTACCAGAGGCCTGGGAGCTTGAGGATCCTGCAGTATCTTGGCTGTGCCAAGGACTGCACATTTCTGGACTGAGATGTCTGATGTTGTTCCTGGGATCTGTTGTAGCCATTGCTCCAGTTTGGGGGTGTCTGCCCCGAGGGCCCCGATGACCACCGGCACCACTGTGGTCTTCACCTTCCAGGCCCTCTCCAGTTCCTCCCTAAGGCCCTGGTATTTCTCCAGTTTCTCGTGCTCCTTTTTCCTGATGTTGCAATCGCTTGGTATTGCTACATCTACCACAACGGCTTTCCTCTGTTGTTTATCCACTACGACAATGTCTGGTTGGTTCGCCATTACCAAGATATCTGTGCGGATCACCTTCCCCCTCTTTGTGATCAGCCGACCACACTTCTCTAGTCCGAATGACATCCCAATGTCCGTGCTGTAGATCCTGGTGGTGTGGATCAGTGAGTCGATGTCTCGCTCACTCTTGGCGTACAGCTTGATGTCATCCATGTAGAGAAGGTGACTGATGTTGGCCCCATTTTTGAGTCGGTATCCGTAGCCAGTCTTGTTGATAATTTGGCTGAGGGGGTTCAGGCCTATGCAGAACAGTAGCGGGGACAGAGCATCTCCTTGGTATATGCCACATTTGATGGACACTTGTGCAAGTGGTTTGCAGTTGGCTTCAAGGGTGGTTTTCCACAGCCTCATCGAGTTTGCAATGAAGGCTCTCAGAGTCCTGTTGATGTTTTACATCTCTAAGCATTCAATGATCCAAGTATGCGGCATTGAGTCATAGGCTTTCTTGTAATCCATCCAAGCCATGCACAGGTTGGTGTGTCGGGTTTTGCAGTCTCGGGCAACTGTGCTGTCTATGAGGAGTTTCCCTCCAGAAAGTTATGTGACAAATTTAAACACTGCTGTTGCTTTTCTTAGGGTCTCATCTTTCTTTCAGTGAACTACATTGTAAAATTGGAGGTACTGTATGTGTGTGGAAGGGCTTCAAGTGATTTGTTACCAAATGGTAACATTAAACCATAAAGCGTGAATGTCTGGAGAAACAACTTATTGACAAACGAAATACATTTTAATGAATTAATAAACAGATTTTGACAAACTCCACATCTATAATATTGTTAAAATAAAACCCTGTTGCATTGTGTCAAACTAAGAGCAGACAAATAATTAAAGTGTAGAAACATTCCTTACAAAATATTGTAAATATATTTTGTATATGTGAATATATTATATATAAATATTTAATGTTTGTTATAAAATATAGGCTGCAGTAGAGATTAACTTGCTACAAACAGTTGAAAATATGCTCACTGCAGTTTTTGTCCAATTTGAAATAATAACTAGAACAGGTCCAATAAGTAACGGTTTGAGGTTGACCATTACTTGCTTGAGATTCACTATTGTTGACTTTTTCTGCAAGCAAGAGAAAATGTTGAAAAGAATGTTGTTTGACCAGGAAGTGAATCTGTTTTGGTGTTTCAGGTGGACAACGCCGCCAAGATGGGAGCCTCTGCTGTTCTGATCTACCTCGATACTGAAGATTACAAGCTGGTTACAGACACTGAACTCTATGGACACGTCAGTTCAAAACAGATTCTTTGCACATCATTGTTTACATCCGGAAATTTTAGGCACAACGCTGGAGGGCAAAAAGATGATTCTTTTACGTGCCGTCCGTACCCGCAGTAGAACAATCCTGTCAACAAAATGAAACCTAGAGATTCAGGGAACATTAATTTAGTGCAGTGCGCCACAGCAAAGGGAAAAATGATGCAGAAAAACCGTTAAGATTAACTTAAAATCAGTGTCGGCTATGTGACTCGTTGCCATAGCAACTGACTGATAACAAAGCTACTAATGTCTCAGGATTCAGCACTAAAAAAACACCCAAGCATTTCCCACACAAAGAACAGAACATTCAGTCCGTTACAGTGTTATGTTTTTAGTGGAGGTGTGCTGATCCGTCCCTAGTTTTTAGGCTTTTGTTTGTTTGCGATTATTAATAAGTGATCACTGTAGTAGATTAGCTAATCTAACAGCGGTAGTTGATTAGCTCATTGATTAGCTCATTTAAATACCTGCTCTACTCTCTGTCAGAGAGTTGGTGTGTACGGCGCCTTTTTTATATTGTAACTGAACCGAAACACACGAGAGTTCCACATCACATCTACATGTTATGGTTATCAAAGTCAAGCTAGCACAACCGAACTACTTTCCTCTCCCTCGCTATTTTTTTCTTAGTTAAAACCTTTTTCTGACTTCATCTATTTGTTGTAGTGTTGACTATTAGTAGCAAAGCATTGCATTTTATATACGTCACAGATACATTTAAGATAACTCAACAGCTAATACAAATGGTAGTCATCGTCGGCGAACAGCTTTTTGCCTTCCACCAAGTTTCTCTTTCGCCACCCTGCAAGGGGTTTTGACCCAGCAGGAAACCAAAAAAGTAAGGATTCCTATTCATTCATCTTTTGATTCCAGGTCCATCTTGGTTCTGGTGACCCCTACACCCCGGGATTCCCGTCCTTCAACCATACCCTGTTTGCCCCAACGGAGTCAGCTGGCCTCCCAAAAATCCCGGCCCAGACCATCACTGCCAGCTCAGCTACAACTCTTCTAATGTTAGCAACTTAACGACACTGCATGACAGATGTAGCTGAACCTTTTTGTTTCAGGGTGGAGGTTGTACGGCACAACTTAAGTTATTCTTAAAAACAATAATTGGGTGCTCAAGTTTGAATTTCATTGTGGATTCAGAAAAGAAATGCAAGTTATAAATTAATGAGTGAATCTACATATGACGTATTAAGGCCATTGTAGATTGAGAGGAGGAAGAAATGAACTATTTTGAGAATAATCTCAGAATTTTTTTTTTAAATGTACAAATTTTTGAGTTTCAAAAGTAAAAGCAAATCAACTTTTGGAAATTTTTGAGCTTCAAAAGTCAGAAATGTTAGACTTTTCAAGCTCAGAAAATGTCCATGTTTTTTCTAGAAATATTTTAGATTAACCTCAAAATTTCTTAATTTTTAGCACATTTTCAACTTTTCAAAGTCAAATTCTTGTTTTTTTATTATAAATTTTTTAGATTAATCTAAAAATTTCTAATTTCTTTGGCAGCAAAGAAAATCTTGGATTTTCTCCTTACCTTAACATAAAGGACTACATTTTTCATAGTATTAAAAAAAACGTTAAATTTTAACATTGCTTAAGAATGACCGGCGGTGCCCTCTGCTGGATGGCGGCCAAACTACAACATTAAAAGAAGGTCTAAGCGGACGTTAGATTTTAATCTAATAAATCATTAATCGACAATTAACTGTAAGTTGATTAATTGTTTGCATCCGTCATTCAGATCTAATGTATAGATTCACATTTGGAATAGATAAAGGCCTTTCAAGTACTTTTCCAGAAGTTTCACAAAGCAGGTGGAGGAGTTAGAGGATGTATTGATATATTTGAGTTTATTTGCATAATTATGAGTGTCCAAAATGGAAAATCCACAATAAATACAAAATTATGCACCCAGTTTTGTCAGTTTTAGCATAATCATGGTACTGAAAAAGAGCACTTCCAATAAATTATTAAAACCTCTGAATTTGAAAAAATAAAATTTACTTTTCTGTTCGTCGTTCTCAGGAAAATTGGTGGCCCTGAAGTAGATGCAAACAGTGACTTCAAAGGTGAGCTGAAGTCTGTGGTTTACAAGCTGGGTGGCAGCCAGAACGTCACTGTGGAGGTGAACAACGTGTTGGTCAATAAGGAGATCCACAATGTGTTCGGCGTGATCAAAGGATTTACTGATCCTGGTAGGTTTTTTCTGTTGTTTTGTGAGTTTTATTAAATGTAAGTGTTCTGAGCTGAGTTTTAATTTGAATATTCAGATCGTTATGTTGTGCTGGGAGCTCAGAGGGATGCCTGGGGCAGAGGTTACGCCAAGGCCACTGTTGGCACCTCGGTGCTGATCGAACTGGCCAAGGCCTTCCAAGAAATGGTGAAAAAAGGTAAGAAGTTTAATTGTAAATATCATGTTTTTCTTACTCATTTTACATTTACTATGATTTACTTTTATTTCTGAATGTAAGAACCAGGAAAAACAAACGATAGGCAGCAGCCACTCTACAAAAACACAAAATCTTACCAAGTATTTTGGTCTATTTTGGTCTAGTTCCTAGTGCCAATATGTTAAGACAACAAGACAGAACTAACTTAAAGATAACATTTCAGCAAGATGCAGGAACTTATTTTTAGTCAATAATTTATTCAGATTATTTTACTGATAACAAGGTAAAAATATTTTGTTGTAAGTGAATTTATCTGCCAATGGAACCAGTACTTTTTTTTTATCATTATTAAGGAATTATTGAGTTATTTCTTGCTGAAAAGTTGCTTGTTATTTAGTTTTAACTTATTTCAAGTGTATTAGCAAATTTGCATTGGAAACTGGAACAAAATTACTTGGTAAGACATTGTTTTTTTGCAGTGGAATTGGTGTAGATGTCACCCCAAACTTAAACCATCTTGGATACCTATCCAGCCGGCAGTCTGCGCAGGGATTTATAAGTTCAGTCTGATGTTTGCCATGTTGCCATGAATGACCACTTGGTAGTTATGTTTATGTCTTGTTCTTTACTATACATGTTTTATTTTGCTCTATAAATTTGAAATAAAGTTTCTGGGTGGGAAAGAAAGAGAAAACATGAGGAGAAGAAATGGAAGCTTTAACAGTCTTCAGAATAAGAGCATGAATTATAAATTATAAACTGCTTTAAGGATTCTTAAGTCAGTAACCAAAACTTCAGCACAAATGTTGCATTTTATTCAACTAAATGTTTACAAAAATGCTAATTAAATTAGTGGTTTAGAATTTATCCAGAAAAATTTATTCAAGGGAAGCTAATGGATTTTAAAATTAGCCAAAATGCTAAAGAGCAAAATAAAATTGATCTATATTTTAAAAAAATATATTTTATACAAACCAAATAATAACTTAAGAATCTGAATTTGGTGTTGGAAAGTCTCGTGCTCAAGTTTTAGATTTCAAAAAGAACAAAATATTATGTTTAAAATATGGAAAATTATAACATTTTTATCTAAAAATATGGAGGAGCCTTATTCTTCCTTCATCATAAAACCTTTATATCCTTTTATATAAAGAAAAACTGAATGTTGAGATTGAAAAGTTTGAGGTTTTTTGCTGGTTTAAAACTTTAAAAATGTTCCCTGTTTTAGATGAGTTCAGACCAAGAAGAAGCATAATATTTGCAAGCTGGAGCGCTGGAGAGTTTGGAAGCATTGGCGCCACCGAGTGGCTGGAGGTAAGAACTAAATGTTCAAACTGAACTTTCTGCTTGGGGAGAAAAATGCTTAAATAAGTTGTTTTGTTGTTTTTAGGGTTACATGTCCTCTCTTGACCGAAGTGTCTTCACATACATCAACCTGGATGGAGTAGTCATGGGTACGCACTGTAAAAACCAAAAGACGTTGGAAAAAGTGGCTAAAACTGATTCCGTTTATTTCTGACAGGTCAAGAAAGATTCATCGCCTCTGCAAGTCCGCTGCTGTACAGCCTTGTCGAGAGCACGATGAAGGAGGTAAAACACAACTTTATTATGAACCGCAAGCTAACTCTAACTGCTGGGAGATAAATTATTGAGATAAATGACAATTTTGACATTTTAAGATCATTTTTCAGCTTATAATAAAAATGGCATATTAGTACACCCTCCCAAAGATAAAAAAGATGAAAAAAAGATAAAAAAAAGATTTAAAAAAAAAAAAAAACAAACAAAAAACTTCAATTTCTAAAGAATAGCTTGTAATGTAACTGGCAAACATTTTAAATTGCAAAGTTAAATCAACAAACAACCAAAACAACAATAAAAATAGATCATAAAGTATTTGTTATCAAAATTGAAAACACACAAAAGTGCCAGTTAGGATTTTTTACTCAAATGTTTGCAGTATTTTTCAAAATGGCAGCTTTATAATAGTATTATAGGGAAGTATCTTATTAACCGTTATTGTCCAAATGTAAATAATCAACCTTGCGAATAATCTTGTGAATATTTGATTTATTGTGACATTTGTCTGTTTCTTGAAGGTGAACATGCCTAGAAAATCTGCCTCAATTTACCAGGCGATGGGAGGAAATAACTGGGAGTCCAGTGTGTAAGCATGCGATCCCCTTGAAATGTTTTTATTTTTTCAAATCAAGTGAGATTTTATTATTTATTTATTTTATTTACCATTCACATAAAACAAACATTACAGACAAACAATATCAATAAAAACTGAGGTACAAAACAACCAAAATAACAATCATTAAAATGGATACATTTGAATTAATCCATTTTAAAGTAATCTACTAATTTTACGCTGCACATATTTGGGATTACACTGCAAAAACACAAAATATTACCAAGTATTTTTGTCTTTTATTTGTGAAAATATCTTGCCACTCTTTAAATAAGACAAAACTAACTTACAAGTAACTTTTCAGCAATATATGGAAGCTTGATTTAAGTTAATAATTCCTTCATATTGATGAGAAAAGTACTAGCTCTATTATTTAATTTATAACATGAGAAAAATGTTTAAGAAGTGAAATAATCTGCCAATGGAAGTAGAACTTTTTCCATTAATATTAAGGAATTATTTACTTCATATAAGCTCCTATTTCTTGCTGAAAAGTTTCTTGTAAGTTAATTTTTTCTTATTTCAAGTGTACTAAGATATTTGTAAATAAATCTAGACAAAAATACTTATGATTTTGTGCTTTTGTAGTGTAATAATCCCACAATTTAACGCAATGATCAGTCTTAAATTAAGCCAAATGCTACCGAAGGAAAAAACTTATTTTTTAAAAAGTATTTGTCCTGCTTGCAGACTGAGGACGATGTCGATGGAAGATCCAGCTTATCCTTTCCTGGCTTTTGCTGGAATTCCCTCCATCTGTTTCCACTTTATCCAATCAAATGTAAGTTTTCCTCTTAAAACATCAATATTGTTTTATTCTGAAAGGTTTCAGTTAAAAGTTTGGGCTGAAACTATCAGTCAGATTACTCGTGATACATTTGATGAAAGAACTACATCCTCAAAGTATTATTAAAGTAAAAACTGTAAAAAAAACAAAAAAAAACATGCATTTTGCAATTAAGATAAAAAACTTAATTGCAAAAAATATATTCTACCCAGTTTTTGAAATCCTTAAAAAGGATACAGTTATTGCATTTTAGGCAATAAAATGTTATTTTTTTATTTATAAAATGGCTTACATTTTTCTTTATTTTTTAATATTAAATAGGCATAAGTGGTTAAATTAAAAATCTGCAAAATGCGTCCATTTTTGCACAGGATCAATCTATTAATTACCAAAATAATCAGTTACTCAATGAATCTGAAGTTGCAGCTCAATTAATGGCTTTGTTGTGGTTCTGTTTAAAGTCTGAGTCGTACCCTTACTACGGCACCGGCCTGGACAACATGGACCACCTGAACTACCGAACGGGCCAACGCACCAGCATCGTCATGGCCACGGCGGCGCAGTTCGCCGGCCTGATGACGCTGCGTCTGGTCCATGACCACCTGCTGGGTCTGGATGTGAGCAGGTACTACGGCCCCATCACCAAAGCTGTGGCCCAGGTCTACAAACGGGTCAACCAGCTCACTCAGGTTTGGACCTTTTCCACCTGATTCACATTTAGGATTAATATTTTTTATATCTTATTAAATGGAAGAGTCAAGATTATGGATGGGTGATGAAATGATTTTATTGATTAATTGAATATTTGGTTTTTAACGACTTCATTTTTGGAAAATCTGCATCCTCGGCGGCGGCCATCTTGTTTCAGAAGCATTTGTTACAGCTTCTATTTCTTTGGTCTTTGACTTCAGGAAAACTTTACAACAGGCTAATATTTTTTTTTTTTTATGAGAATAAAATAATATCATATTACACAGGTGTCAAACTTGAGGTCTACGGGCCAAATCTAACCTAACAGAACTATTTATGTGGTCCACTGTAATATAAATGGTCTCATAAATTGAACTTTAAGATTTGTTTGTAAGATGTGTTTTACTGCCATAGTTTTAGTTTACATGTTTTATTTTGTATTATTTATAATTTTGTTGTTAAGACTCTTATTTTGGAAGATAAGATAGGAAGTGGAAGCCAGCATGTTGCTAGGTTACCAGAGACGCTTGAGATAGAACAGCATCGCTTGGCAAGCAAATGAAGAAACATGATTTAAGTTTAAGAATTTATTGAGTTACCTCATTTCTACCTCAAAAGGAAGGGTCAGTCAGCGAGGTATGTTTATGTGATTTATTTTGTATATTTATTGTATTCTTGACACCATCTCACTAAGTTTACGTTGTGTTTTAGTTCGACGGTGGTGTTGGTGTCAGGGAAACGGAAGCTGTGATAAGAACAACTTTAAAGCGTTTCATTAAAGCTGACTTCACACCAGCAGTGCGACGAACTCTTAATTGCCAAAAAGAAGAAGAGGTGGAAGTGATAATGTGTTTAAATATAATTTTATCAGTCAAATCAAATCAGTTTTCATTAGTATGGTTGCCCTGCAGTTTGACGTAGTGCAAAAACCTGCTTGCTAATGATGGCTAGGATTAGTTTTAGCTGTTAAGTTGCCAAATAACTCGCTAAATCTTAAGTGATATATAAAAGAAAAAGGGATACAGTGGTTCGCTACACAATGACAACTAGGCAACAAGGTCAGTATTTCAGTTATGCTTGCTTGACTTTAGCATCCGTAACATGTGGATGTGATGTGTAATTCGGTGTTTTTCAGTTCATTTACACAAAAAAAACATACCATCGCTGACAAATCATCAGTAGAGCAGGGGTTTAGATTAGCTAATCGACCGCCGCAGTCTTAGCTTCGCTAACAGCAACACTAGCTAATCGACAGCCGCAGTGTTAGCTTAGCTAACAGCAACAGTATCTAAGCTATCACTTATCAGGAAATAAACATCAAGCCTGAAAACATAAAACTGTGATGAACTGAATGTTCTGTTCTTTGTGTGGGAAGTGTTTGAGTATTTTTTGCATTAAATACAAAAAAATTAAGTGGTGTTATTGTTGCTATGACAACGAGTCTAATAAAGAGCGAGAAAAAAGTGTTTTTTAGTGATTCGTCAAGGTTTTTTCTGCGTTATTTTTCCCTTTGCTGTGACAAACTGCACTGAAATAATCATACCTACATCTTCAGGTTTTGTTTCGTTAACAGGATTGTTCTACGCCGGCAGCGCGGCTTTGAATGGCACGTATAAGAATCGTTGTTTTGCCCTCCAGCATTATGCGCATGCGTAAAATTTCCAGATAAATACAATAACACGCAGGGGGTACATAGGGGCAAATTACATCAATGTGAAAATATGTTAAAACTGTTATGTTTTAAGGAGAGCTAATCGAACGCAGATGAATCGTAACAGTTTGTTAACAGGTAGTTTTATACATACATTGTGCCTCAATCAGCCCTTTTTGGACATTCATAAACTGGCACCTGTGATCTATATTCCCTAAAAGTGTTCATGCTGTGTTTTCTTCCTTCTAGTCCGGTCAGCTGAAGGACGTCAGTCCCAACTGGCTGAATCGCGCCCGCGGCTCGTACAAGCGAGCGGCCGACGCCATCGCCAACGACATCGCCAACACGGACTTGACGGATAAGGAATCCTGTCGAATCCTGAACGACAGGATCATGAAGGTGAGATCGCAATGGACGGTGATTACGGTTTATTTAAGTAAGGAGAACGTTTTGCAGAAGTATAAACTCTTGTTCTGATTTTGTATTTCTTCTCCCCTCTCTGGTCCAACTGTGTAATTCACCTGCTGTAAACCAAACCACAGCTGTGGCCAGATGTTTTCTAAGCCTTCATCTTCCATTTTTTGCCATCGTAATGGCAAGATTGTGTTTTTTGATTGTTTTTTTTTTTTCAACACAAACATTGAATATAAATAAAGTTTGCACACATTTGTAATGAGAACACATTTTGTCATACGACAGTCTGTCAAAGGCCTCTTCAGAGTGGTTGTGAGACTGACTGCTGTCATAGGTCCGTCTCACTTTTCACTGCAAAAATACAAAATATTACCACGTACTCTTGGTCTAGTTTCTAGTGCAAATATTAAACTTGAAATAAGACAAACTAACTCAGAAGTAACTTTACAGCAAGATATAGAGGCTAGCTTTGAGTAAATAATTCATTAATAATGATGGAAAAGTTCTAGGTCCATTAGTTACATTTTCCCACGTTGTAACAATTTGCCAGTAAAACTGGAACTTTTTCATCTAAATTAAGAAATTATTTACTTAAAACAAGTTAATGAATCTCTCTGGAAGGTTACTTTGTCTTCTATTAAGTGTAATAAGATATGTGCACCAGAAACTAGACCAAAATTACCCGGTAAGATTGTGTTATGACATTTATTTTCCCTTTGCGGATAACTAAAGTCATTCAGAATTGAATTGAATTTAATTGTTGATAAAACCAAACCTCTTTCTGTCTTCCCTCTCTCAGGTTGAGCACTCCCTCCTTTCTCCGTACGTCTCCGTCGTTGAGGCCCCGTTCCGCCACCTGCTGCTGGGCTGCGGCCCCCACACCTTGGCGGCCATCGCTGAAGCCCAGGATCTGGAGAAGCTCCGCCTCCATCTGGCTCTGGCCACTTGGAACCTGCAGGGATGCGCCAACGCCATGGCCACCAACGTCTGGGACATCGACGATGAAATCTGAAGCAGGAAATGGGAAATCTGTGTGTGAGTGTGTGTGAAGCTGCTTGAAGGTTAATTATAGTGCTCCAACGTTTAAATACCTGAAGCACAAGCGAATCACAAAATCTAGAAAAAGAAACAACTGTGAACCTTAAACAAATCGCCTCCTCAAAGCACTGAAACCTTATTTATACTTTTAGTTCCTTTTTGATATTTATCAGTGGCAGTGCCCACTATATTTATTGTTTGTCTTTTTATACAGCATTATCGGAAGCAGTGCCTTCCATAATTATGACGGTTATACTGTCGAAAGCCACAGCAGCATCTGCTACTACAATGACTCCCTTACTGTTGCTGAAGAAACGGTGCATCGGATAACGCTGGGATCTCACTCTCCTGGCTCACACGTCTCCCGTTTGAACTCCAGATGTTCAATATCTGCTGGGAGAAACAAAATATAGAAAATCGCACCAAATTTGCAATTGTTTTTTCTGGATTTGAACAATTCAGGGGTGTCCAAAGTCAAACTTGTCGACTCAAAAGTCCAAAAAAAAAACAAGAAAATAAAGTAGACCAATTTTTTAATTGTTATTTTATTGCATTTATTGTAATTTTGAAACTTGTAAAGGATTTTTATGACAGCGTAAAAGGGCCGTCGTGAAGAATGAAAATAAATAAATGGCACAGTGAATCTCCACCAAAAACTTCAGAAATGTATTGATTAATCTTAGAAATTCAACATTTGAAACACAAAAATTTTCAAGTTTTTTGTAGAAAATCTTGTGAGAATAATCTCAAAATTTCAGAATTGTTTGACGGAAATTTACTCCTTATTTTCTCCTGGATGACCCTGATGTACTATTGTAGATTTTGGACATTTGCTGTTTTCAGTTTTGTCCGGACTTGATTGAATAATTTTATTTTCTGTAATAATGATAGAATTTAGGTCACTTTCCTAGTTTATTAAAAAAATCAAATTTAAATGAAGAAAATTTGGATTTTCGGAAAAAATCTTTGGATGTAAAAAGATGATCATGTGTATGAAAATTATATTGGTAAAAATTTACCCTCATTAAAAATTAAAAATCTCCATCTCTGGAACAAATTTGTATAATTTTTCAAATGCTTTTGGGGGCCACAAAAATCACTCCAAGGGACACAAATGGCCCCTATCCCGCACTTTGGACACCCCTCCTTTAATTACTTAAAGTCAATATTTAATAAAATGATTCTGTGCAACCTTAAGGCTCAAATTGGTTCCATAATTTGCTAAAAAGCTGATTATGTTGCACGGTCTGCGTTGGAGCACGTATTAGGATCATGGCGTTATCGGGAGCAGTGCCTTCCATAATTAAAATCCATTATCGGGAGCAGAGTCTCCCATAATGCCGACCAGTGACGGTAGCTTTTGTCTACCATTTTCTGTGTATTTTTTGTGTTTGTGTGTATTTATCGGGAGCAGTGCCTCTCATATTTCACTTCAAGGGTGGAACAGCTTATCGGGGACAGTGTTTCCCAGAGTTTTATACTTGAAATATTCATTTGTTGGATTTATGGGTCGGATTTTTATGTGTGTGTTTAAAAACAAACTTCTGGACCTATGTAGTTTCTGTGCAGCTATATTTTTCCTGTTTAGATTTCTAAAGTGGTTTAACACTGGATGAACTTTACTGGGAGAGGCGGGCAGTGGACCAGTCAACAATTAGAAATTTATAGTTGTCAACATTTGGTGCATTTAGACTTGAGCAATAAATTATAATCTGAATGTTTTCAATATCAAATTGCAAACATACGACAGATTATTAGAGCCACGCTAAGATAAAATGTTAGAAAATAAATAAAACTGCAAGAATAAATTAGAAAAATCTCTAGAAAAACTCATTATTACAAGAATAAAATCAGAATAATGTGAAAATAAAGCTATAAATTTGTAAAATTACTAAAACAAAATTGTAAAAGTTTACAATAAAATTGTAAAATTAGTCATAAATTGAGAATATAGTTGTAATCTTACGAGAATAAAATCATAAAATGTATAAAGTAGTGAAATTAGGATAATAAAGTCTTAAAATTACAAGAATGAAATTGTAAAATTCTGAGAATAAGTTGGTTTTAGACGGTTTAGCTACTTAACGATCCTCATCTTGAAAAGTTGTTTTTAACGATTGCCCCCCTCTCCCTTCTAGATAATCAGCAGTTCAAGACCTGTTTTAGATTTACTGTATGTTATTATCAATGGTGTCTAAAATACTGTAAGCCTCACTAGCGCCAAATATATTGCTGCTTAAAAGCAATTCACAAGCTACATAAGAATTATTCACTGCATGCATTTGCCTCTCAATATACTGTTACCTAAACTTGTTTCAAATCTTGTTATCATGAATTCATTCCCATAAATGTTCGATCTGGTTGTTAAATCTGTTTAATAAACAAAAGTATGTCTCAAAAGACCATTTTAATTCAGTATACTGTGTCTAAACCTCTTCAAATTGATGGCATGTACAATATCAAACATGAAATCTGTAATGTGGTTTCTAAATTCAGCATAAAAATTCAATAAACCCTTTGGCGAAGGATCACATTATGCATTATGTCTCATTCAAATACAAATTTCAGGTTTTGTACATGAGCTAAGCTGTTGATCAGATTATAAACTTAGATATTTTGAAAAAAGTAGAAACCGCAATGTTAGTTTAATTAAATTAAGTTGCTCTTTACAGCTTCAGAGGGAAATTAACATGTTTGTTTTACAAAATTTTTAATTTTTAAACGTATTGTTTTGATTTGGTTTGGAGAACTTTATTTTTTTGGTGGATCAAAATGACTATTTCTATCATTTTACTTTTATTTTTCATTTTGTAAAGTTCGGCTTTTTTTTAAATAAGTGATGCATTTTAAGTGTGTTGATATTCACGCTTTTATTTGTATTTGTGCCATTTTGGGTAAATCAGGTGATCAATCTAATTTTATTCAAATAAACATTATTGAGCAAACCCAGATTCCCAGCATACTTTTCCCGCTTCATTAACATAGTGTTGCCACTCACAATATGGCGGATTCTGTGACGCATCGCCTAAGCGGGGGGTCACGAGCAATCCGAACCCTAAAAGCGCCGGAGCGTCTTGACGTTCCTTTCTTACGCAACGTGACACTCAAATCACGGCGGACCGTTAAGGAATACCGGGAGGCAGAGAACAGACGGAGCTAAAGCCCGAATTTAACCGAATCAAAGTAAACCCGCTCCGGCTTCCCGCCGGGGAGCGGTGCGGCCGGGAGCGGAGGAGGAGGGAGGGGGACTGACCGGTGGATAGCCTCGGCTTCATCTCCATCCTCTGAGGTCTGTGCACTGGGGTTTGTTTTTGCTACATGTTGCTGTGATATAAGCTGGTAATGTATAAAGTGGATGAAGCTAATAAAAGCTAATAACGGAAAATGTCGCCTTGACAAACTGAACCGAAGCTGAGGAGCTGGAGGCGACTGAATGCGACGGAATGATAATCAGCTTAAGACTGACCGAGGATCAGTTCAAGTCTCCTCTGTTTACAAGTTACACTACTCTAACTAAATAGTTTTCTGTTTCTTTAAAATTGGAAAACCAATCTGTCATTAAGCAGCACATTTTCATATAAACCATAAACAACATATTAATTGATATTTATAAGTCTGAGGTCTGTTTTCTAATAAGAACAAACTGGTACAGATTTTACCGAACCCTTGAACACATCATTCACCTCATAGGGAGAATTAAGACACCTTACTGTGGATCGGATCATTTATTCACCATCCATCCATCCGTTTTTGTCCATCCATCCTTCTGTATTTGAGCATTCATCCATTCACTGTATGTCCATTCATTCATTCTTCTGTCCATCCATTCACTCATCACTTTGACTGATCCGTCCATCTGTTCATCCATCTATCCACCAATCCATTGGTTTATCCATCCATCATCCATCCAATCATCGGTTTGTCCATCCAACCATTCATCCATCATGGTCCATCCATTCATTCATTGGTTTGTCCATCCATCCACTAATCCATTGGTTTATCCATCCATCCATCCATCCGTCCATTGGTTTTTCAATCCATCCATCCGTCTATCTACCAATGTATTGGTTTATGCATTCATCAATCCATCCATCCATCCTTTTGTTCTACAGCACCACCCAGAGGACAACTGAGGTAACACAACTTTCTGACAAAAAGTAGAGGAATTATTTGGTTCTAGAGACAATCATGATTTATCATCTATATATTTATCTACTAGATGGAAGTTTAATGTATAAATTTGTTCACTAATTATTCATTTGATATAAATGGGAAAAGGTGTTTTCCCATTTCAGTCCTTAACATAAATCAATTTAACGGTGAGGAGCCCTGTTTGTGTATTTCTGAAGTTTTTATCATCCACCATGGAAAGTAATTTACTCAATTAACATTAAATAAGCTTTTATTAACTCCAATAAATTAGAGGATGAGATAATGTACTATTAGGAGATTGTTGTAAAATTAAATAAGCAACAAAAAAAATGAAAATGACTGCCAGTCATTTTCAGTTTCATAACACAGAAACTGAAGGAGTTTCTGTGTTATGAAACTGTATTTTGGAGATTTTCTCCTCTGCCATATTGAATAAAATAAGAATTTATTCTCGTCTTGACTCTGTAATGAAACTCTTTTGGTGTTGTTACAGCTCAGAGTTAATGTAATACTCCATTGAAGCAAATTGAACGTTGAGTTTTTGCTATATATCTGAAATTTGTTGTTCTTTCTTGCAGATGTGACACCCCTCCACCCATGGCTTTCTTCAGCTGACGTCGGGTTAATTAAGTCACTCCTGACTGCAGCTAATCACCAAAAAGACTCCTGCAGGGTAAGATCAGCGATCTAAAGCCAAATAACATTTATAATACACATATTTTTATATTTGTAACAGAATTAAATCTGCGGTGTTGAATTATACCTGTTTTATTCCCCTGGTGGAGAAACTGAACATTACAGGCGTCAAATATGTGGTTTTAATGGAAAAAGCCTTACTTTGGCTGATTATATGAAGTAAAATGCAAAAATAAAAAAAAGTTTTTAAAAAAGTATTCTTTAATAGGGCTATTCAATGCATCACATATAATTTATTTATTTAAAAAAAAACTGGTAAAATATTGCAGGTATACAAGTATTTCTTCATTTAATTTGTAAAATATAAGGCAGAACAAAATATATTTAAACCAGAATTGTACATTTATGCCTTTATATGTTTTGCCAATCAAATAATCTAACAATGTTCTAATAAAAAACAGATAGTAAGACAACTTTTAAAAACCCGATAGACTTTACAGTCATATGTGGAATTTAAGAGGAGAAAAATGACAAAATGGCCACTGTGATGGGCTTTGTTTGGTGTTAAAATGATAAAACATGAAGTGTAAACAAGTACAACCACGGAATATGTGAATTATAGGTCCTAAATCCTGTTATTATTGAATCATACTGCAAATTTATGGGAGTATTTTAATTCCTTGTGAGTTTCACTCTCTGAAATGATTGAAAAAATAATGACATTTCTTATTTTTTGAGCTGTACCTGTTTCAGGTGTTGCCATTAGAGCATCTTGGTATGTTTTTACTTCCTCTCCTCATTTTTAAACTGTCCAGAGTGAATCTGAAGCGTCTTCACGCTGATTCCAGGCCAGCTGAAGCTAAATTTAGCTCCGTTATATTTAGAGCTCTGCCCTCCATAAAACACGACTCACATTTTGTGCTCATTCCTTTCAGACGAGCAAACATCGATATGGACTGATTTGATGCACCGTTTAGCCTTGTTGCTATTGGCAACAGCCCACTTTAACATCCACTCAACATTTTTTTTTTTTTTTTTGCTTTAATCTTCAGCAGAATCTCCCAGGATACAGAAGCACATTCACTGTCCCACTGTTGACATTAGGGGTGTTCAAAGTGTGGCGCGGGGGCCATTCGGTGCCCTCGGAGTGATTTTTTTTTTTTAGGGGCCCTTGGGATCACAATTCATAAATCTGTTTCACCAACCCGGGTAGTTGATGCCAATTCACTTTTGAAACCTTAAGCATTAAAAAAGAAGATGCAGACAAATGGAAAATCATGAAATTTTTATTTTTTATTAACCAATTTTTTATTTATTTATTTTTTTGTTTGTTTTTGGTTAAATTTGGTATTGAATTGTCACATCCAAAATGTAAATTTTATTCATCACTTTCTGGATATTATAATGCAAATTAATGGAACTTAGACCAACATATCTGATGTGTGCTGATGTTTTTGATAAGTTTTGTTCTCAAATCATTGACTGTACTTTCGTGACATTTAGTTTATGTGATGGAAAACTCTTTGAACTACCTTGTTGCTGAAATTACAAAAATAAACGTGATTGATTGATTAATAACTGGCAAACACAGGTAAACAGTTTTACAATAAAAAAGATGGCAGAAACTGGTATTTCACTGGGAGGATATCAGTTGGTCGCACTGTTGCCTTGCAAAAGAAGGTCCTGATGAGCTAAAAAGAGCTCAATAATTTCTATTTGATTTATTGTTTTTCTCTCTACCAGAAACTGGATAATAAAAGCCTTGAATCTGGTGCTTTTACTCTCAACCAGTCCTTTATTTTGAAGAAAGGTTTTGTTTACAGAAACTTCATAATTCATTTTAGTTCTTGTTTCAGTTGTTTTGTTTATTTATTTTGGATATTTAAAATGTCTTCCAGTTAAATGTTAATTAGAATCTAAAGTTTATTGATCTTTGAGAATGTGTTCTTACATTATTATGCCATTATTAGCATTATATATCACTTGAAATGGTCTCGAAAACATTAATATAATCGTTTATCGCGATAACTTCTATCCAGTTCTGGGGTCAAACCTCAGCCAGGGGTTTTTCATAATGGAGTTTTCTCTGATTAAATCAGTGGAAATCCTCGATTCATCCATCAGAGCGGCTGTTCCTTTGTGCATCGTCTTTCTAATGCATGCTGGGAACTGTCTCCGCATCTCTCTCCATCCTCTCTGATGAGAGCAGCTGAATTATTTAGCATCATCAGACGGCGGAGATCGGCTGCTGAGCCAGGAGCAGATGGAGAGGAGGAAACGCCGGAGAGAGAGAGGAAGAGAGAGGGAGAAAGGGGAAGCGCGGAGGTGTCCGACGCCGCAGGCAGCCGTGAGTCAGCAGGGAGCGAAAAGAGCAGCAGGAGGGAGGATCCTGAGATCGCTTTAGGTGATACGACCAGAGGAGTGTGTGTGTCGCATCAGTTGAACGCAAGGAGGTCACGGAGATGAGAGGAGATTAGCGTTGGACTAAAAGCAGAGCTTCCTTTGAATAGCACAAGAACAGGAGGAGAGGAGCGGCTCCAGCATGGGGGAGAGCTACATGTACCAGCGACTCCCCTACGCCCGAGCGGAGGGGGAGGGCGAAGAAGAGGAGGAGAGGAGCAGAAGAATCGGGGGACAAATGGTAAAAAGAAAGTCTGATGCTGTGGGTGGATCTGCAGCATTTCTTTCATTACATCATTTATGGGTTAATGTAGCCAGAATGTGGTTGTTTCTCCTGATTACAGCTGAATTATGGGAGATAAATTCCTGCTTCGCGGTGCAAATCTGTTAGTATCTTGCAAACTTTCCAGACCTCAAGATTTTATTTTGATATTTTGTCACAGAGCAACATAACTGGAAAGAAAATTATTTGTACAGTTTGCTAAATTTAAATACCAAAGAATCCAAAATGAGGTTTTCAATTGTTAAGGGGAAGAAAGTTTACCAAAGCAGTAAAGAGTTTGTGGTAACTAGTAAGCCTGTTGCAATAAGCAATTAATCAATTAATCACATGATAAATGATAATTTTTCTCTTTTTCTACCAAAAACTGAGTGACAAAAGCCTTCAATTTGGTGTTTTGGTCTCTTATTTTGAAGGCCAGTTTGTTTACTGAGACTCCATAATTCATTTTATTTGTTTATATATTTGGGATTCCTAATTGAACTTTCTGAACCATTTGAAAAAATGTTTGTTGCAGTTTGTATTTGTATATGTTTGACCAAACTTATGAAGCCATTGGTGGGTTTAAATGAGCTTTATTCATGCAAAGTTATTAAATAAATTTGTTATTTATGTTTGTGTTTAAGGAAAAGAAACATTTTAAGTCAATTTGGTTTAATATCTGAGGTTTCTGTATCAGATCAATATAAAAAGTGAAAAACGTCTTTACTAGTAATAGTCCAATTAACGAGATTCATCCCTAATCATCAACACCATAAATTAAATTCTTGAAATGTAAATACTTTGTATGTAATGAATACATTTTTAAGCTAAACTACTAAAATAAATCAAGTTTTTTATGATATTGTAATTTTTTAGAAGCTCTTTTATCGGGGTGAGTTGTTCAAAGTTGGATTCCATTTCAGATGTTTTTCCTACGTATTTAATAATAAGAATATATTCTGGAAAATCAATGCAGAAATTGTAATTGTAAACTAAACTAAAACATTTCCCAGGCAAGTTATAATAAAAACACAGAGTATAGATTATATTTAATATTAAACCTGATCTGTTCAGACATGTAGGTTACAGCTGAATGGCATCCAGTGCAGCCAGTGTGTTAAGCAGATAAAATGTGTGTGTATCTGCGTGTGTGCGTGTCCCTGTGTGGCGGTGTCTGTGTGTGTGTGCAGATGCAGAGTGAAGAGGGCACAGAGTGGCTGCTGGAGCTGCTGACTGATGTGCAGCTGCAGCAGTACTTCCTGCGGATCCGGGATGAACTCAACGTCACACGACTTTCCCACTTTGATTACGTCAAGAATGAAGATCTGGAGAAGATCGGCATGGGGCGGCCCGGTGAGAGCCACTGATTGGATTATTTCATGCCTTTAAGTGTGTGACATCCTGAATGGTCATCAAATGATTCTCAGTTGTAAATACAATCAACAGTGTTTGTTATTATTATTGGCTTTGTTTTGTTGGATCAGGTCAGAGGCGGCTTTGGGAGGCGGTCAAGAGAAGAAGAGCCCTTTATAAACGCAAGTCCTGGATGAGCAAGGTGCATTAAATACAACTCTGACCAATGAGAAGACCTAGTAAAACACTAAAGCTTGGGAGGGAAGCTTATATATCCTAATAAACATTTAAAAATAGCTATATTAAGTGCTGGTTAAAACATTTTTGTGTATAGTTTTGAGCAGTTTCTCCAGATTTATGACAGTAAATATATAAAACAAAAGGAATCTAAAATATGAATGTGACAATCAAGCAAAATGTCTCAACAGGGTAACTCAATTAAAAGTACATACATACCTTACAACATTAAGTGATAGTTATTAGTCTTTATCATTACTTAATAATAGTTTTTAGTCAGTCATTAGTACTAAGTGATAGTCAATAGTGAGTTACCATCACTTAATCACTATGAATAGTAAATTACCATTAGTTAATAGGAGTTAAAAATGAGTTACCATTACTTCACAGTTATTTACCATAACTAAGTGATAGTTCATAGTTAGTTACTATTAACTATTAATGATAGTTAATAGTCAATTAGCATTAGTTAATAACCGTTAATAGTGAGTCACCATCACTTATTAACAGTCAGTTATCATTCCTAAGTGATAGTTCATAGTTAATATTAGTAGGTAACACCTACTAGTAACACCAGGTAATTTTAGTTATTACCTGGAGATAATTAGTCAGTTACTATTACTGTATAATAGTTAATAGTCAGTTAGTATTACTTAGTGATATTTATTAAGAGGTGACAGGTATTTGTTAGTTCTTACTAAATGGTAGTTAAGTCTGTTTCCATTATATATTAATAGTTGATATTTAGCTGCCGTCACTTATTGAAGTTGTTGATTACCCAGACATGGTAAATGATTCTGCTTATCATAGTTAATAACCAGTAAGTCGTAAATGGTTGTTATTGATTGTCTGCAGGTATTTCCAGTGAAGCGGTCAGACACCGACTCCCAGCAGGGTGCATCGTCGGTCCCACCTGCAGCCAGCAGCGAGCCTGGAGACTCGCTCACCTGCCTCATCAAAGAGACGGAGATGCAACTGTTTGAGCGACTCGGAGACGGCACATTTGGAGTCGTGCGGCGAGGAGAGTGGACCGCACCAAACGGCAGAGTGGTGAGACAAACGTTTCTCTGCAGGGTATTTACACAGAGTTTCAGAAAATGACTGCAGCGTTTGGTTTCCTCAGCTGTCCGTGGCAGTGAAGTGTCTGAAGGCCGGCGTGCTGGACTCAGACGGTTTGGATGACTTCATCAGAGAGGTGAACGCCATGCATTCACTGAGCCACCAGAACCTCATCAGTCTCTACGGAGTCGTCCTAACGCAGCCCATGAAGATGGTAATTCCTGAGCGTTTTCTCTCTTTTTCAGCTCACGTTAGGAGTCTTATTCAAAAGCTGTTTTACTTTGAAAGGATCCACTGGGTTTGGAATAGTTGCAGTTATTCTCAAGTTTACCTCAGGTTGTCCAACAGGAGCTCATGGGGTCGTTATCTAATTTCATTCATAGCACTTTATTATGTGTTCATAAATGTGGGGCCTGGAAAAAGTATTCAAAAGCTATGAAGCAACTGCCAAAACCATGACACAATGAGACCTAAAACTCAACAAAAAAAATCACAATGCAAAAACAAAAGCTATTTTACGCCAAAACAAAAGTTGATCTAAGAAATTTTCCATAACTTTTAATGTGGCTTTTGCATTTTGATGACCCCTCTGGGCCGCTGTAGTTTTCAGCCTTTCTGAGTCGATACATTTTATCACCGTCGTTCCTGTTCTCACCAGTGCAGGTGTCCGATTTATTATACGTCTCTACCTGCTTTGCACCAGTCCAACCTAAGCTCAAGTTGAGCTGGACTGAATCGTGTCTGTAAACATCAATGTTCAATTTATTGATTTGAATAAAATGGATTAAGGCGCCGTGATAAGCATGTATGAACACTTTAACTGCGTCCTGATCTTTGCTCATGTTTCGTTGTTAGGTGACTGAGTTGGCGCCTCTGGGATCCCTGCTGGATCGCCTCAGAAAGCGTCAGGGTCACATCCTCATCTCGATTCTGTGTAACTACGCCGTACAGGTCAGTTTTAGTTTTTTAAAAGTACTGACTTTTATATATAAGCCCTTGAATGTCTGTCATCGTGTGTATTTGTACAGGTGGCGAGTGGAATGGCTTACCTGGAGCAGAGGCGATTCCTCCACAGAGACCTGGCCGCCCGCAACGTCCTGCTGTCCACCAACGAAACGGTGAAGATTGGAGACTTTGGCCTGATGAGAGCGCTACCTACTCACACTGACCAATACATCATGGAGGAAGGCCACAAAATCCCTTTTCCTTGGTGAGGAAAGCAGGCCGCTCCTCCTTTTCTTTATTGAGATTTTTTTATTATTATTATTTTGATTTGCCAGCTCTATATCTTAGTTCCTGTTTCTGTCCAGGTGTGCTCCAGAGTCTCTGAAGTCTCGCACTTTCTCCCACGCGTCTGATACCTGGATGTTTGGAGTCACCCTGTGGGAGATGTTCAGCCATGGACAGGAGCCGTGGCTCGGGCTCAATGGGAGCCAGGTACGTCTGTTCACTCTGCACAATAAAACCTTAAAGGAGACATTTTGTGCTTGGGTCACAACTAAAAACAGATTAGGAAAACCTGCCAGCCATCTTTTGGCAAGAAGTTCATGTTTTTTGGTGTCTGGAAAATTAGCCATTTCAAAACCTTCTGGATTACGTCACATTCAAAGGGAATTGTGCCGTTACCTAGCAACCACAGCAGAGCTCTGCCCGCTACCTAGCAACCCAAGCTGATCTCCAGCTTTTTTTGCCGGCTCGTTTTGCCACTGTATGCCCTGTACAATGGCTGCTGGAACAGACAAGAGTTTTGTTGTTGACTTACAACCCAGAATCACTTGCTGCATTCTTGTTGGCTGTGCAGGAGGCTCTACTAACGCTTTTCAAAGACGTACGGTTGTGTAATTGTGCGACTCTGCAGCCATTTTCATGTGACTGTATAAACATTGAGTTGGGGGTTGTGACCATCAGCAGATTATGTGCCCTTAAACTGCTCAATCAGAAAAGCAGAACCGAACAGACTGTTATCTAGGAATGATTTTGTGCATTAAAAGTAATGAACATGTTTTGTTTAGGCCTATCATAACCTGTTCCACAACGCATAATAGGTCCCCTTTAAGAGAAAAATAAATACGTTTGCTTTTTTGTTTCTGAGAAATGAATTCTCATCTGCAGATCCTCCACAAGGTTGATGTTGAGGCTGAGAGGCTGTGTAAACCTGACGACTGTCCTCAAGACATCTACAACGTCATGCTGCAGTGCTGGAGCCCCAAACCTGACGACCGGCCCACCTTCATCGCTCTCAGAGACTTTCTGCTTGAGGTCACTCAGCCTCACCTCATTTATCTCATGTATTCGTGGAACAATGGGTTTAAAAGTAGAGGTTTTTATGGATGATTTTAGATTATCTGACTTGTTGATACCAATTTTAGCCCATTCTGAACCAAAGATGACAAGAACATTGTTTTTTTTTCTTTGTGAAGTAAGAAGGTTTTTGTATAAAAAAAAAGATTTTTCAAGAAAAAAGATAATTCAAAATTAAGTAGCAGTTGTGTGAAACTATCAAAATTATTGGAAAGGAAACATGTCCACATTTTGATTCACTTTGATCACTTCAGTGGTGATAAAAACAGCTAAAATATTTCTTCTTTCAGTAATAACTTCCAATCTGAAGAGTGTTACAGCAGTAACACAATGCATTTGATGTTGAATCACTCTAAGTGATTTTTTTCACAAGAGGATGTCTTAAGGATGCGAATAAAAGTGCCTCTACTTCTGTGTTTGTGTTTGATCAGACGTTGCCTACAGACATGAGGGCCCTGCAGGACTTTGAGGAAGAAGAAAAACTCCAAATTCAAATGAACGACGTCATTACGATCATTGAGGGAAGGTCAGTGTGGCTAACCAGCAGAAACAGTTTGAGGCAGCTGAAACTTTTACATCCTTAAAAAGTCTTAAATTTTTATTATTTTTTTAAAGATAACTTTTGCTTAGGTCTTACATTTTGTGGTGGCATTACTGTTTAATCTTGTGTATTTTATGTAGTCTTTTTTCTCATGGGACGCCTGAGTTGCTTTCTCATTGTGCAACAATAGCGGTTCAGGCTACTGTTGGTTAACAGCTAATATTCCCCTGCTAACTAACCAAATTATATTAACACCTACATTAGCAGGAACCACTGGTTCTGGTTCCTGCTGTGGGGAATAAGCTGTCAAGCTTAAAAGTGAGCTAGTTAGCTTGCGAGCTTGCTTTTTTGTGTCTGTCATTGTTTAAATTCAAACTTATCACCAATTGGCTGGATGATGTTCCAGCTCAATGGGAGCCAGGTACATCTATCAATGCCGCATTGATTCTGTTAAAAAAGATTTACATTTTGGGGATTGACAGTTTCTTTTGTACATTTTTGATGTAATGCAGGTCTTAAAAACATTTTAATGCTCTTAAAAAGTCTTAAATTTGAGGGAAACCCTGTTTTATGTGCTGTTTTAATTACATTGATCTTAAAAGAAGAAACCAAACTCATGCTGGCCTTCAACTCTTCTGATGGGTCAAAAGTTTTCAATGGAAATAAAAGCAGAAATGAGTTTCTGCTTTTTTTTTTTTTTTTTTTGCGACCTTCCTTGTCGCCATGTCTTCAGGGCGGAGCATTACTGGTGGCGCGGGCAGAACCGGCGGACGCTGCGTGTCGGTCAGTTTCCTCGCCACGTCGTGACGTCCGTGGCCGGCTTGTCGGCCCAGGACATCAGCCGGCCGCTGAAACACTCCTTCATCCACACCGGACACGGAGACACAGACCCTCACAGGAGCTGGGGACACGCAGACCGCATTGACAGGTGAACGCCAGCTAAACTGACTGATTATTAACTCAGTATTTTCAATGTAAAAGTAGCATTTAGGAGTTTAAATAAAACAGTTCTCACATCACAATGTTGCTTATAATTTAAAATCAAGTCTAACAATCTTGAGGCTGGTAATACGAGAAATTTGCTTATTTTTATGTCTGAAGAGGTTCCAACACAAAGATCTCAAAGAGATTAGTTAGTAAAATTACAAAATTTTAATGTTTTTTATGTCTGAAAACTAGGCTACATTATTGTGCTGTTGATTATGAGGAAAACATCTAATTATGATGCTGTTGATGGAAACTGACGCAAATTTCTTGTTTTTACAAACTATTCTCTCCAATTTCTCAGACCTTTACCATCTCAGGCTCTAAAAATATACATTAACTCTCAATATTTAAGGCTTATTAATTTTAAATATCTAAAACTAAGGCCTTAAATTGTATTAAAAGGTTAAATGAAAATGTAACTTTGCCTTAAATACTGGAATTACAAGTCTTAAATTGTGTTGTTGCAGAGACTATTTAATCTCTGATATTCTATGCAGGTTTTTTATTATGGGTCTTTTTTATTAGACAAAAAATCTTTATTGTGCGCAGACATCTCCACTCATTATATTCTGTGAATGAAGGCGATAAAAGCTATCGTAGCAATCCGGTGATACTTCGCCAGCTAGCTATCTAGCTAATGAGCCATATGCCAAAGCTTTTGACCAGAGCCACACAACGCCCCCAGAAATTTCAGTATTACTTCCTGCATTTTTTTTGTACATCTCTGTCATGTAGTTCTTATATTTTATTTGTTCTGGTCATAAAAAGTCTTAATTTGAGTTGATGAAACCTGCCAAAGAGCTGCTCTTGAATATCTTGCCAAACCAACTAGTTTTTAGAGGAGAGTTGATGTCCAATAGTAGCTCTACAGTGAAACATGGTTTGCAAATTTCAACATGTGCACTTCAAAAAGCTGGATGTTAACCTGCTTTATTAACTCCCAAAAAAGTTTTGAAGTGTTTTTGGGATTGTTATTTGTTGAAACAACCGAGAAAGTGGAGACAATGTAGCTGAATTACTGTATGTACTTGTATGTATAATTTTGACCCTCTATGGAGGAAATATACAATAAATTCAGACTTTTGGACTACATTAAAGTGATATTCACAGCTGTGACGATCTTATGGAAACTTCTGATCAGAACTGTATTTACAGTGCAGTTACCACAGCTCTTCACTAGAGGGCAGCAGAGCCCACTGCTGTTTCAGAAGTTGATATTAAGGCATTTAAGTCCAGATTGGTTCTCTGAGCAGAAAATTGTGTGTCATATGTACTTAGACATTTGATTTAATTTTGTCCTGCAGCTTTTTTAACCTGGACCAAATTTGTTCTTTCTCAGTTTGTATTTGGGGAACCCGATGGACCCTCCAGATATCTTGGGATTTGATTCTGGAACTGCAAGACCAACCAAACTACCCAACCGTGCAAAGAGTAACTTGTTTTTATTTGATTAGACTGTGATGATGTTAGATCTAAAACTTCTGGTAAAGTCTAACAAAGTCTGATTTTCACAGAGAAGCCTCCTCCTCGTCCACCAAAGCCGGCTGTTCTGCTCAAAAGTAAGTTCTCCTCTTTGCAATCCAAGATCCCACATTTCCAGCCTGACCGTGGTGTTTCCGTGTGCTCCCAGAGCCACTGTACGACTCCGTGATGGACGACTACGATGACGAGGACGACTTCAGCACGTCGTCTGGGCTGAAGAAGCTGGGCGCGTCTCTCGGTCTGAAGCTGCGGCCGTGGGAGGCCGGCGGCGGCGGCGGCGTGCGATCGGCCAAAAGCGAGGTGTCGCTCATCGACTTCACGGACGACAGCTTCAGCTCGACCACGCCCTCGCCGCTCACAGAGACGCACCAACCGGATGAAGACACTCTGAAGGTAGATTCTGACTGGGTCAGATTGAACAAGCCGATCTCCACAGTCTGAACATCCAATTACAATATTTTCATCCAAACAAAAATCCAATCTACTATTTCCATATATCCGAGTGAAGTTGGTCGTCCTCCCTTCTTCAAATTGAACAAAATTGGTGTCAAACATTTGTGCTACGTTTGTGCATAAACATTTTTTGTTTGTGCCACTGTCATTTTAAAGAAATCAATAAAAGGTTTCCATAGATGATGACCTTTCATCATCTCAAAATGTTGCTGAAGAGGAGCCATGTTGTGATAACTTCCTGAAGAAAGAGTTTCAGAAAGAGCAGGAAAGACACAGGGGGCCAAATTCAAGGTGTGAAATTACAAAATAAAATTTCTTAAGTCATGTTTGATATGTATATAGCATTTTTTAACTTCTTAAATTAACATAGTTGCTTTATGATGCTGTAAAATGGCTCTGTCTGTCAGGAAATACATAATACTGACTCTTTAAAATCAATCCATAGACTGGTCCATGTATTAGTATTTCCTACAATGCACATGCGATTCTCTTTGGGGATGTAACCCATTCACACAGAAGTCTCATTGCTGTTTTAATAGCAGTATTAACGGCCGCGAGAATCCTACTTGTTCTTTACTTGAACAAGCATCAAGTAAAGCCCTGGTGGCCTCCAAACCATGACGACACAAACTTGTAATTACAGCTACCACTCTTAACTTTTCTATTTTCTGTGTTTTTATTTTGCCAAATCTTCACAAAGCAAGTTCAGATGTTTTTATTTGTTTGCATTCTTGTTGCGCAGAAGGCTGTAAAACATCAATTCTCCGTGGAGCCGCATCCAGACTGTGCCAAGTCACGGAAAATCTGGCTTTGTTTGCTCGATCTTTCACAGTTAACCATCCTTTCAGACAAAGTTTGTGTTTTCTGTTTGGATACATCTGTTTAGTTTCAGGCCTGAAGATACTATTGCATCACAATAGATGATAAGACATCCACAAAGAGGGATGCATTTTAGCTGAATGATTTGAAGAGGATGCACAGCTTTGGAAGATTTTTTTTTCCTGATATCTTCTGATGACAGTGGGTTGAATTTCTAAAACCCACAAATACTTTTCTTCATGTTTGCTGTAGCTTCATAATAATGTCCACACGAATATTTATTCTGAAGAAAGCTGAAATAAATTCAACTAGTTCTTATCTATTGTTATTGTTTGTAATGGGGTAAATATTGCATGTGATCAGTTTTCTAAACAATATAAAGTAACTTTTTGCAGTTTTTTTTGTGGTGACTTCAATCATTTTATATGAAAGACTGTTAGGAAATATGAAAAGGTATCTAGGTAACTGTGGAATATTTATTTGCTAATTTAGGCCCAAAAACAAACATAAGGGATACAGAGATAGCGATTAATTAGAGGTCATGGATTTGATGGAAAAATGTTTATTGCTTTTAGAGACTTGAGACTTTCATCTAGCCTGAGAAAATGCACAAAGCTTGAAATTGTAAAAAATGACTCAGGAGCGTCTGCTTTTTGTTTTTGCAACAGTTAACATGAGCATTAGCTCTGTCCGCCATATCAGCTACGTTGCCTTTGCTCTGCAGCTCGCTGCGGTCAAATGTCAGGTTTTAATTAACCGCCAAAGCTCACTGACCGCACTGTGGGTCATGGAACTGAATTTATGGAAAGCAATGTTGTTCTTCGCCTCACTGAGCTTAGGTTGGACGTTAAGATGATTTGTTTTTCCATTAGCGGCAAACCCAAATCCCCCAGTGGAGCCAAGCGAGCAATTAGTGGAGGACTCCTATCTAATCTGACGGCTTTAGCCTCTGACCTTTTAACTTAACCCATTCCCACTGTGAAAGGAAGGTAACACCAGTACAGAGGGTCTAAAGATGCATTAGAGACCTTCCACAACCAAGAACACTAATAATATCACAGCTGAAGGCTCAAACAAGCAGTGATCATCATCAGTTTTACTGTTCTCCAAACAGGTGGGATGACCTTTAGCCTAGAGACGTGATTCATAACTTTTCCTCTTGGATGCACTCAGGCGGGTGCAGCGTGATGATGATTGGTGCTCATCGATCGACTGCGTACACCTCATGCTTCAGATATCGACAGAAACTCAAGCCTGGAGCTTCAGTCTGCTGTTAGAGATCTGGACTAAGGAACATGGTGAAAATGTGAAGCAAGCTTCCATGTTGGAGAATCAGAATGAAAAATCAAACCAAAACTGCATTTTTTTTTTCTTAAATTTAAAAAAAAAGAAAATCTTGGAGCTGGTATTTGATATCTCACCTACTTTTGCCCAGTGACTGTTGCAGTAATAAAAGTCTGAACAAACAATCCACATCCATGACGCATCAAGCAGGCGAATGCATGACTGTTCTTCTCCATGGTTTACAGTGAAATTATAAACAATTTCAAGCTACAATTTTATATAAACAATGAAATTAAACAATTGTACTTAAATAATGAATGATTCACCTGCAATAGCCTGAATGCTAACTCACTTCTGTTAATACAGAGAAATGTACAATCTTCTTCCAGCCAACTGTTGTTAATTTGCAGATACCGATGATAGACACCAAAATTTATCAGTTAGCTGGTAATATAACTTCTTGTGTCTTTGATTGGACACAAAAGTTAGCTTCTCTGTCGTTCACCAGTTGGCTGGTTGAAATTTGCACTTCCCTGTGGAGATACAGTTCTTAAATTTCTTTCACAATAGTCTTCAAAAGGTCTGAAGAAGTGTCACATTTGAGTTGGTGAAACCTGCAGAAACCCTGTTTTAATCAATGCAGGATTTGTTTGTCCAGCTTTGCTGTTGCTGATATTTGGCTCCCCTGGTGTTTTACCAATGCCTTTTCTCTCAATATCAGAAGTTAGCATCTTATCGTAAACTACGACTGTTTCAGATGAGGCCCTCACATGTTGATTTGTGTCATTTTCTCTTTCTCTGACTCTTGAGTGTTTTAATCATCCCCTGTTTCCCCCCTCAGGACACGCCGTCCATCCTGGACTGGCCTCTGCCCCAGCCAGCCTACGACGAGGTCACTGCAGACTTTGACGACCAATCAGAGGATCAGGAGGTGCGCTCCATCAACAAAGGGCCGCCTGAAGAAACCCTGGGCCCCCCTGTGTCCAGCATGGCGGGAAGGAGCGAGTCGCAGTCTGCCGACCTTTTCCAGGAGCTGCAGAGAGAGGTAGATCTGCAACCACTGGAAGCTCCTTGATCAACAGTAGATTATTAAACACACGGCTAAACCAGAACATCGATTCATTGCATGATGAATTAAAATGAGCTTCATCATTTCCATCTGCATGATTGTTTGTTTTTCTACACTGACCCTTCTTCTTGTTTTTGTCTGTTTACAGGTGATGGTCAAGCTCCAGGTTCCCATGGCAACCGGTCGTTCCCTCCCGTCCTCCCCCACCCCGATGCCTCTGGCTCCGTTCGGCGCCCACAGACAGATCTACCTTCCTCCACCCTCCCCCTCCTCCTCTTCCACCTCCATCACTTCCTGCTTCGAGGACCGGCCCGTGCTGCCCCCCCCCGCAGCCCCGTGCCCCCCTTACGCCCCTCCAAGCAGAGCTACGCCACCCGCGTCACCCAGCAGGGGGCGCGCTCCAGCTCCATCTCCCTGGGAGACGAGGACAACGCTCCGCCTCAGATCCCACCCAGAGATCACGCTTTCTCCCAGCCGGGTTCCCGCTCCTCCTCCCCGCTCCCGCTGGCGCCGGCTCTGTCCTCCACGCTCGTGGTGCTGCCGCCGCCGCCACTCTTGGTGTCCCCGCGGCGGGCGGCGGGGCTCCTCGGACCCCTGCTGTCCTCCGGCCCCTCCTCCGCCTCCAGGCCGGCGGCCTCGTCTTACTCCTCCACCGCGCTGCTGGAGCCACTCGCCTTCAGAGAGGGGCGGAGCCTGTCCACCATGATGGACGGCCCTCAGAGCTCCGCCCCCAACCCGCTGCCGGAGAGACCTGCCTTCCTGGAGCGGTTCGTTCAAACCATCCATCCATCCATCCGTCCGTCCGTCCGTCCATCCATCCATCCATCCATCCATCCATCCATCCATCCATCCATCCATCCATCCATCCATCCATCCATCCATCCATCCATCCATCCATCCATCCATCCATCCATTGTTATTCTGAGGTCCTGGTTTTTGTTTGTTCTGATCAGATACGGCGCGGCCAACATGGCGGCAGTTAAACCCATGATGCAGCAGCAGCAACCGGGCGAAGCGAAACCAAACTCCTCCTACAACAACAACAACGGCGGGACCCCAGCTCCCAGCATGCAACAGGAGCAGAGCATCACACAGGTGAGCTCACATTCTCCTCTCTCTTGAAATGTGTGACGATCCCACAAATGCCAACGTTTGCTGCAGGCGAGGAAATCTGAAATCAGCCATTTTGCAGCATCCGACTGACCTCGTTTGTTAAAGTAACAACCATTTGTCGACAGAGTTTTAATTAGCAGAACTCTGTGTTCACAAAGCAGCAGATGTGACCTGATTTCTGCTGAACATTTTAGCCTCAAAGCAGAAAATCATTAATCATCAGTTCCTGTGATTGGAGGGAAACCTCAAAGTGCTGTGGGCTCGTTTAAAATAGGTTGCAGCTTAATTCATTGTACCAATTAATGATTATTAATAACACTGAAAAGATTACCCTGATGTTTTTCCTCCTTTGTATTAACAGTGTTTCTTAATACAAAGCAATCTATTTATTCTAAATATTATTTGGCACCCGGCCTATAAAAGGGAAAAGTGTTCATGTTCACTGCAAAAAACACAAAACCTTACAAAGTCATTTTTGTTCAGTTTCTCATGCAAATATCTTGGAATACCTGAATTAAAACCAAACTGACTTACGTATCTTGTCAACATGATATTTGAGCTTATTTTGATAATAAATCCTTCAATTTGATAGTTTCACTGTCAGATTATTTAAACTTTAACAAAACATTTTTTCTATGTTATAAGTAACTTATTTGGCAATGGAACTAGTACTTGAAGTATTTTTGGTTTAGTTTTTAGTACAAATATTTTAGTTCACTTGAAATAAGAGAAGAAAAACTTGGAAGTAACTTTTTAGCAAGAAATATTAGCTTGTAAATGAGTAAGTAGATAATTCATGAAAAAGTTTAAGTGCAACTTTTTCATCAATATTAAGAAATTATTCATTTAAAACAAGCTCTTATGTCTTGAAAAGATACTTGTAAATTATTTCAAGTCTATTAAAATATTTGCACTAGAAATCAGAATTAAATAGTTGGTAATATTTTGTGTTTTTGCAGTGTTTCATTAACTTCTGTGTCACTTCCTGTCACTGGTGCTGTTGCAGGTCCAAGGCGCCGTTCACGGCGTTACGACGGAGGAATGTAAAGCTGCTCTGCAGAGCCACAACTGGAGCGTTCCTCAGGCTGTTAATTTCTTAAAGGTACATTTATTCATCTGCTTTCTGTTTTCGTTTTGCATGAAAAGGGAACAAAAGTCTTTTCTGTCCCTCCAGTTTTTCACAGTTTGTGGGAATAAATGCAAAACCAACCAATTCCTGCGTTTTCTTTTCCACAGAAATGCATTATTTGTGTTTATTGCTCATTTTTGTTGGTGAAAAACACAGGTGGGAGTTATTCTAACTCCCACCTGCAGGTGGCAGTATTTCTTACTTCCTCTAAGCTGCTGCCTCATCTTTACTTGATGCTGAGTTACAGTCTGTGATCAATATGGTCAGGAACTAAAGGTGACATTTTTTCCAATTGAAATTTGTGATTTTGATTGAAAAAAATTACAAAAACTTTTGTGAAATCCTGGAAAGACTGAAATAATAAAAATGAAAATATTACCTCAAGCGACAAGATGCAGACTGTTAACAAAGAGTGTTGAAATATTAGGTTAAAGCTCTATATAGTTTATATTTTTAACTCCCAAATATGTTTGTTTCTCAGCTGAAAGAAAGAGTTTTAACACTGTAAATGTTAGCATTCTGCACTGATAAGAAGATCAACAACAAAGTCTGGTTGTTATTACTGTGTTAAACTTCATTAATGTCACTGAGGACGCGGCGTCTGCCTGAATATTGAGGCTCGGTTACTGTTGACACCTCGCCGCTCCTCCTTCCTGCAGCTCCTTGGGGACTGTCTGCCACTTTAGGTGTCGTCCCAAACTAGTTCCCTTTAAGTGGCTCATAAATCAGAAATGCTGCTGATGCTCCTCTGAGCTGTTCCTGCAGCTCATTTCAAAACATGAAACCAAAACAAGCCGGAGATCTTCCTCTCTCAATAATATGGCTGAAAAACTCATAACATAAGCATTTCATATCCGTCAGTATTGATAATTATCAGTTTGTGTTTTGCTTTATATCTTGGTGATCTGACTTTTCATGTTTTATTCACAGTTTTTTCTCAATCGTGGTTTTTATTTTAAATCAGTTATGAAGAAGAACTATAAACTGCTGCTGCGCCAGTTACTCACTAGGTAACCAAAGCTAAGTGGAAACTGTTCCTACCTGTTAGATTCAGAAGAACTGTTCCTACTTGTTAGATTCAAATGAACTGTTCTTACTCGTGTTAAATTCAGAGGAACTGTTCCTACTTGTTAGATTCAGAAGAACTGTTCCTACTTGTTAAATGCAGAAGAACTGTTCCTACTCGTGTTAAATGCAGAGGAACTGTTCCTACTTGTGTTAAGTTCCTCCACCCTCTGCGCTGCAGGTGGAGCAGCTGTTTCGTTTGGGTTTGAAGTCGAGAACCGAGTGTGAGGAGCTTCTGCAGCGCCACCGGTGGGACCTGGAGACGGCCAGCACCGTCATGCTGGACGCATACGGACCGCACAGCAACAGGTGAGTCAAGAAAAGATGAGGAGAGAACCAATAAATACATTTCCTTCCATCATCATCGTTTGGTTCTGTTCACTGAGTGATTTCTTGGAAGCTACTTTGTTCTTTCACTTGAGTAAAAGTATGTTGAAGTAATTCTACTCTCAGTTGAGTATAATTTTTGTGTACTCTACGACTGACTTCAACATATTGATAACCTGTGAGTTCAGAAGCGATCAGGACTAAACGAAGCGCTTTGTGTGTGAACAGGAAGTTGACCTGAGGGCCAATCAGACGCTGACGGCTCCTGATCCGGTGACACCGAGGCGCCCAGATGACTTGCTGCTCCAGAAGATCACGGCCTTTAGACGTTCCCACATTTGATCACGTTACAACCACAAAGTCCATGTAGGTGGACTGCTGGCTAACTTCTGAAGGCTAATGGTTTCACTGGATCTTATTGATTAGGTGTACAGCACCAGCAGAAAGTATTCACACCCATTTTGGGTTTTTTTTTCTACCATCTGCTATAGATCGTAATATTCTGATCATTTTTCCAGCTGGATTTAAGCCCAGGTTTGAACCCAGAAGCCACTATTTCACCTTTTGTTTTGACCTTCTGTTCATTGTCTTGCCTTTAGTCTCAAGTGCAGATCCGTCTCTCTTACCTTAAAGTTGTGCTTGGACTCAATCCAGATTTAGAGACGTCCTAAATCAAGTTCAGTCTGCAGATGGTCTCCAATGCCGCTCCATTGCAGAAGCATCTGAAGGAGGATCAATGGAAATCAAATTGACTACAGCTCAATGTTCACTGTCACAGCAACCAGTTTGATGCTTTAGTAGCTCTAGTATATTTACCAAGAAAATATCAAATCCTTTACAGTAATGATGATATTTTTCTTACTTAAATGTGTTTGTTTTTCACAAATGTGACAATGACTTTACTTTGTCATAAAAGCTGCAGTATGTAACTTTAATCAAATATGTCTTTCGCATATTTATTAAAACTGGTTGTGAACATAACCAATCAGAGGCAGGAGGAGGGATTTACTGCTGTCAATCAACTACTAAACTACTAATGGCAAAGAAACAACTTACAGTGACAGAAAAACTGTTTTATCTACGATCAGTGGCTATGCTAACAAGCCTGAGGATGATTGGCAGCGCTAAGACCCGCCTTCTTTCTCTGATTGGTTGTTTCTAGTTCAATTTTTCATACATTATTTGTCATAGCAAACTGACAGTTTTAACAAATAGTTTTTTTTTTTTATAGAATATTGCTGCTTTAACAGCTTTTTAAAATAGATCTGCAACTAAGACAGTAGAAAATACAAAGGGGTGTGAATACTTTCCACTTTTAAACAAGGTAATAAGTGAGAAACTCTGTCTAGACTTGAATGCTGACGCTCACCGACTCTTTGTGATGCACTGTAAGGCTCTACATGCTCATTCTCATGACCGAGCAGCTTGCCGGGTTCTAGTTTTAGTCTGCAGTTTGTCGGTGGCTGCAGCAGAATCCCTCCTCCTCTGTAGTGATACCATGTAAATCCTGAGGCGATTTATTTATGCTGAAATGTACAGATAATGTTGTAAATAACCTGGTATCATGTGAGCTGCTGGTCAGGCTGACGTAACTTATTCCATATCTGGTCTTCTATATTCAACGTTTGTTTCCTGTGGAGGTTCTGTTTAACTTTTATTCTGTCTGTCAGATTTTTTACTGCTTTTGTGCTCTGGTGACACATAACAGCCACCTATTGATTAGTGGCTCAGTAAGAAGACCCTCGTTAGTCCATTAGTGGGAGAAAGGTGACTAATTGTTGCCATCTTGTTTTGTTTTCCTTCTCAGAGAGCTGAATACAGGGTATTATTTACTGTAGGGCAGATTTAAGATCTTATGAATGAAGAATTAACTGTGTCCACATGTTTTCATTGATCCTCTATGCATTGCGCATGCGCCTGCCTTGTAAGCGTATGGGAACCACGTATTAAACTGCTGCTGCTCATGTCTGTGTGTGAGCAGAGGTGGATATTTAATGTGAAGCTAACCGGAGATATCAATGCCAAACGTTTGTTGTTGCAGAAACACTGGACTTTATGAAACCTTATTTCATTTGTTTTATATTAATGTCTCAGAAGCAGCTTCGGAGAAAGCTCTTGTGCTAAACGGTTTGCAAAAGGCAGATGAAAACAAAGCTTGTAATGTATGTTTTCTTTTTTATTATTATTAAATTAAACATCTCATTAAAAACAGGGTTTTTGTGTTTCACATGCAAATTGAATGAAAATAAGTAAAATATTTGGATTCCTGATTTCCATGATGTAGAAAATCAGGGTGTCCGCGCATCTTAAAATGTCTTAAATTAATTTATAAAAAGGCAAGTTGACTATAAATAGTTTAATCACAGGTCTTAACTTTTGTGGTGATAGGATTATTTAATCTCACATATTTTATGTGGTCTTTATTTTCGCAATATCAATATCGCTAACTAGCTAATATACCTTTGCTAGTTAGCATAGCAACGGTATGCTAGGTATATTCTAGCTAACAGCTGGATAGGAAAGTTATATTGGCAGCTATATTAGCTGGAACTACTGATTCTGGGAATGGAGGTAGGAACAAAACTAGCTAACTAATGCTAGCTAGCATCAAACAGCCCCATATCATCACACTACCACTGCCGTGTTTGACTGATGTTCTTTTTGTAAAATTAGGATTAGAACAGATTTGACACAAACTTCCTCCACGTATCATCAGGACCATCAAAACATTTGACTACTTTTTCATTGTAGCTTAACTGCAGAAATCTTACAGAGTGGTTGGAGGAGTTCATGTTGGTCATTTCTTCACAGTTTTTTGTTTTTCAAACATTTTCTGGACTTTGGACCTCAGGTCAGCTGCTAAACGGGCCTCGGGTTTCTAATGGAAGTCCTTTCTCTACTCCGGTGGGATTCAGCCGCCATTTTTCCTCACACTCATTCACACACACACCGACACGCGCACACACACGGTGTCCCACTCAGTCAGTCACACCTGCTGGTCAGATTGGTTGCAGCTGCAGAACTCTGAGGCCTGGAGGCTTGCTGTGATCCCTGGGTGCTGCTGCATTTCTCGGCTACATCGGTAAGCACTTTGTCACCCTCTCACACACGCACAAACTTTTTCCTTCAGTCACAAACATGCAAAAAGTGACTTTTAGAGTCCTTCCACTTTGCTTTAAATGAAGAACTAGTGTTGTATTAAAACTGCATGAAGCTACATTATATTTTTTATTATTTAGCGCCGTGACTTCTGCTAAGTGCTATTAGCACAGTGTGACAGGTTTTCATTGTCTTTCAGGGAACCAATCCTTAAACTAACTGACGCGTAGCGTTGAAAACACAACTTTTGCTGACACTGGCTTGATTGACAGCGCTAAGACCCGCCTCCTTGCTCTGATTGGTTGTTTCTATTTAGCACTAGAAGAAGGTGGGGGAACTTCATTTTTTCACAGATTATTTGTCTTACTGTCAAAACAAAGTGACAGTTTCCACAAATATGTACAAAAAAGTTGCATGCTGCAGCTTTAATGTGAGAATTTACCTTCACAAAGACAAAGACAGGTGATGAACTCAGTCAATCTACTGAATTAAAACAATTTAAAACAAGATTTGGTCAAAATTCTCCATGTTGATATAGAAAAAACGATTGCCAAATTAAAACTTTTTTATGTAAGTTGGACAACGTTGGTGGAGAAAATTGTTTAAAACATGTATTTTATGTTATATTTAAACATTTAACAAGCAAATACAGAAACAATAAAATACTTTTTACAGCATTTAACACAAATTGATGAGGGTATAATTAGGCTCAATGCATAAAGGTCACCACTTGTTTATTTTTATTGTTTTTCACAACAAGCTTTATTGCTGAGATCCATTTCCAGTCCTGAGTTGTTTTTTAGTTGGGTTCAATGTGATGCTGACTTTCACCTCAATTTGCGCTTTGTCAGATTGCTTTGTTTGTGTCTTCAGTCTCAGGACACTGCAGGTTAATCAAATGAATCCTTTTCAAAGCCTGGTTTGTTTCAGATAAAGTAACATTTCATGCTGCAGACTCGTCCAACACTCTCACCACCGACATCAGAAGTTGCTTTCATTACAAAAGAAGAAACTAATTAATACATTCTACCTTGGATGGAGTTTCTGTAACTTTCATTTTCTTTCAAGAGTTTTAAAAACATAATCTGCTCTCATGTGAAAGCCGGAGCGGACCTCCTCGCTCCGTCTCCCATCTGTTTTCTGCCTTTGGGCCCGGTCCAGTTGGAGTTGGAGCGCGAATGTACCCAAAGGCTTCGCTGACGCAGATCTGAACCTAAAGCCGTGTCGTCCCCTTCATTGTTTGTAAGGGTGATTTGCTGCTGGTTTTTGAACGTAGAGCCAGAAAAGTCTGAGGGCGAACATTTCCACCATTTTGTTTGTGCCCCTGCCAGCACTGACCAAACACAATCTGGCAGCCATGCCTGACCGGGGGCACTAATGAGCGAGAGGCTCCACATCTTGGCGGAGATGAGTGAGAGGCACAAAGTGCACACGCTCTCATAAGTTCAGTTAGGAACATGAATAATTGCAGTATTTAGCAGCAGACCGCACCACCGCTAGCATGCAGAAGGAAAGCCAGAGTCAATGTGGTCAATGTGACTTTGATTAAAGTCACATTGACCAAAAACAAACAAAAAAAGTTGATCAAAGGCATTTTTTTAGGCTCCAGAAATGTTGCTGAATTATTGAACATAAATCATCTATCATGTCCTGCTTAGCGGTGGTCTGCAAACGCAAAATTGTGTTTATTTAATAACGTGTCAAATCAGTAAAGTCAGATTTGAAGGCGACATGGCAAATACTCTGTGAGGAAACCACACATTTGATCTATTAAACATTTCGTTACATAGTCGGGATTCTGTTAAAGTCACAACCCTTTATGGACCGTGGGCCAGAGAAAGAAAATTGTCCACATGTCCAGCTTTGGGACAAAATCTTCCCTTCGGTTGGATGAAGGGTGAATATTGAAATACTAAATAATGACATTTCCACCACATTTAGTATTGGTCTTTTCTTGCTGATTAAAAAACAGACAACAAAAGCAGAACCGGCCCAAGGAATATGCAAGTTAACTGACTGCTTAGGGCCTCCACACCACTAGGGGTCCACAAGAGCACAAAGCTAGCATGATAAATATATGTATATTTAATAGTTAATAATTCTAACTAAATGGAAAAACAATTTCTATTTTTACAGTAGTTCTACTAATAATGGTTCATGGATGCTGGGAAAATGTAAGATATGTAAACAAGTGTCATTTTATTTTCTTCACAGATGCAACATATTTTATTTTCATTAATCTTAATAAATCCAGAGGACACACTTTTGGTTGGAGTCTGGCTTTAACTGGTTTATATTAGTGACCATATTATGGCTTTCAGCTGTTGTTTTTCTTGTATTCAGAGCCCCTGTACCAGCCTCTCTGTCCTGCTGTCCTTTCACTTCTCTGCAGGGAAACACACATTTTCCTCACAATCGATTTTTACCCCACTTCAAGGATGAGTCGTTTTCGCTCTCTTTATTTATCGCTCCTTCTGCTTCCTCGCTCTGCCTCTCTCTGTCTTTCTTTTCTGTGTACTTATGTAATTATCTAATTGCTTCTTCGTTTCAGTCACTCTAATCAGACCAGATTAAGTGAGACTTCAGCCTGCCGTGTCTGTCCACGGTACACAGAAAAATATGTTTGGTACAAGAGAGTAGCAGACATTCATGCGACAAATTTAAAAGGCAGAGCTGAAACATTTAACACTGTGTTACTAATGGGATTGACCGAAGTGGGCCAAGCGCCGGAAACGAGGAGAAAGTCCACGAAGATGACTCGTTCGTTCACGACTGTGTTCACTACAGCTGCTAAAATGATCCAACCTGCACAGCAAATGAGCTTTAATGGCAATTGTCCTGTTTTTATTTTAAAAAATACACAAAATGATTTTTATTATGCCTCCTTAAACAGGTTAGGATATATCAGTGGCCTATACAAAACATGTTCATTACACTTTTGCATAAGATTATTCTTAGATAGAGAGATTTTAACTTGGTCCTTTCGCAATGAGCTGTTCTAAGGCGTCCTGTCACTTTAAATAAGCTGCAGCCGCGCTCCCCCAATTCAAAAGTTTATGCTCGCATGTGAAAATTGCTTCAAACAGATGCGCAACTATGCAATCTTACATGTTTGAAAAGCATAAGTAGAGCCTCCTGCACAACCAACAAGAATGCAGCAAGTGGTTTCTGGATGGTGAGGCAACAACAAAACACTTGTCTTTAACAGCAGCCATTGTACAGAGATAAAATCAGCTGTCCAAACCTGCTGGAGTTCAGCTTGGGTTGCTAGGTGACGGGCAGAGCTCTGGTGTGGTTGCTAGGTAACGGAGCAGATTTGTAACCTTTAAGAATTCAAGGATTTTTTTTATTGTCGTACCACCTTTGCTTGTTTGAACTCAGGTCCCAGATTAAGAAATCTAACACACAAATAAAAGATAAATAAATAATAAAGTAATTTGTGTAATACATATGAATAGAATATTCTGGAAGTTTTTGAAACGGGTCATTTTCCAAGCACCAAAAAACATGAATCCAACTGAGAGGTTTTTTTTTTCTTTTTGAAGCACTTGTGGTGTTTTCAGAGGCAGCAGAAACCCAAATGGAAATACAAAATCATGCAAAATGTGAATTTTGATTAATACATTCCCTTGAGGAATGAGGGTGAAGTTCTTTGTTCCTGGTGTCGGTCAAATAGAACAAAGAACGTGTGGAGGTAGAGGTTTAATACAGCACTTACATCATGACATGACACCACAAAATGGAGCCCAGGACTGTTGACATTTTGAGCTAATTTCCAGCTGTGAAACTTTGATTTGTCATTCTTATTCTTTTAAAAACTCCACTTCTTCTCGTTATTTTGCAGCTTCATACCGGATCTTATATTCATTATTATTCTTCATTGTAGATCTGGGATTGATCACTTGACTGCGAGGTCAATCTCGCGACCTTACACTTATGAAAGTTTGTCTGTTGACGTCCTCCGTGCTTCAATAACCTCAGATTGCAGAGACGTGGAGGAATGGCTCAGGGCGCCTGCTGTTATTGATTGGCATCGCGTTGATGTTCTTCGCCCGCTTGTGTTCCTTCCTTCAGGTGGAGGAGAGTTAGATTTTCTGAGAGCTTTCTGGCTTTATTCCTCTGCTGTATGGCGCTTATCAGATCCTTCCTGTGGTGGAGTGTCAATAGTAAACATGGATGTTAAAAATCTTCAGACATTATTTTAATTTATACATATTTAAAGCAGAGTTTGTTGTGAGTTTGTCTAATTCAGTTTTTCTAGTTTTATGAGTTAAATATTGTTTATTTTTAGTTGTAGTAGTTTTTGTTTCTTAATGTTTTTCCTTTAGTGACTGAGATTTGGAAGCTCATGGAGTGTGGAGGAACATGACGGCAAAAGAGAAAAGCGTTTCTAAAATGACACCATTCCTGATGGCTAACATTAGCATGATAGTGTTAGCATGCTAGTGTTAGCATGCTAGTGTTAGCATGCTAATTTCAGATCCTGGCTCTGTTTTCTAACTCTTAGGTGGTTGTGCCTCTTTATTTGAATCATCAGCAGGTTTTTGTTTTGCTGCTTTAGTTTCTTGAGCCATGATGTTTTTGTTTTGTATTTTTTAATATATTTCTGGTCCCTGTTTTATATTAGCTCGCTGATTCTGCGCCATTCGTCTCCCTCTTCGTCTTCTCTCTAGCTTTGTTTTGTTGATTTGGAAAGTTTTGCTCTGATCCAATCACTATTTTAGAGTTTTCCTACAATGGTGCCTTTTTTTATTTTTTTTATAGCAAATACTGCAAACGTTCCTTTTCTGTTTGGCTACTCTGAAGCTAATCTTTGTGAGCTCAATAAAATCTGCTGCTCCTGCCAATTTTTTCTTTCCTTTTTCTTCCTGTAAGTTCAAGGAAAGAAGGAAATGTTTTGCTATTCAACTGCTAATCTATCTGAAACATCTCGCTGAGGCCTGGATTGTCACTGAAGGCCGTAGCCGAAATGTAAAGGTTGTCTATAGCTTTGCACTTGCACGCTAAACACATTTTGAATGCAAATGTTTCCATTCTATCAGGGACAAAGAAGCTGCAACTCTTCACCAGGGTGAAATGATTAACAAGCTTTGGAATATTGTTTTGGTTTTGATGATCATTTATAGAAGAGTCTTTCATAATAATCACTTTTGAAAGAAAGTAAACATGCAAATGTTTCTTCATTGCTTCACACTTTTTTTTAACATTCTTTTGCAAAAGTAATGATGGCATATTAATAAATTATGCAGTCATTTATATCAAATAAGCTGCAACAGAGGCACATCTAAAGCTAACAAAACGGTGGACCCTGAAGACTGGGACTTGGAGATACTTTCCCCTAAAAGATCTGCACAGAAGATTTTCAAAAGGACTTTAGTTTTGGCACTATTATTTGTTTGCCACCATTCAACTTTAAAGTATTTCCCCAGATTATTTGAACTCTGAGCCTTGAAGCAAAAACACTTGAAGCCCTTATAAAACCCTGACCTCCAGTGAAACATTTTGCCGTTCGGATAAGAGACGAATTCCTCCCAGAATCTGCTTGAAATGCTGAAACGTTTCCCTGATTCTCAAATCCTCCACATCAAACCCTGTGAATTGAACTGTGAAAACAAAACGCCCTGCTAGGGCCAACAGGAGGAAGTCTGGTTGAAGAAGTGCTTTTGTAGCCTGCCGATAAATTAGCTCAAATTAAAACTAGATATTTAAATGCTATAAAAATGTCTGACAGACTTAAATAGTCCATGTTGCATGTCAGTGTAGTCAACAGCATGCTGACAACATGCTAGCTAATGCTAAAACAGCCAGACGATGGTGGGTAACCATGGCAACCGGTAACAGTGTCATAATTTTATGGACTTAAATGGTGTCAGAAATGAAACGTCTTTGCAGTTTTCAATTGGACATGAAGCTGAGGAGGATTTAAATAAAGCTTAATGAAAAGTAAGTAACATGCTATATGTGACACATTAAAGTTACAGTCTGTCATTTTTGTCCAGAATGGGGTTTTTTAGCATATTTGTTCAAACTGTCATCTTGTCATGGCAGATAATCGATCTTCACCTTCTGTCTGAGCTGCTATTGCTGTGAAGAAACCAAAAACAACCAATCAGAGCCAGGAGGGGATTAGTGCTGCCAGTCATCCTCATGTACTCGCTGCTAAATGCGCTAAAGGCGGAGGAACAAGTTGTTCCAGAAAAATCTTTTATCTGCAGTTATCGGAGGCAACGCTAACTAGACTGCGCATTCACAACAGGCTATGCTAGCTGCGATATGGATCTAACCTGTGAACTATTTGTGTTGTTAAATCCTTTCAAGGATGCATTTTCAGTCTGGGAAACTCTCCAGATAATTCCCCCTGCTAAGCTGCACTCCATCTCTGTCTGACTCGGTAATCACATGGCTCCTCTTCCCAGGAGCCAAAGTGTCTTAAACTGAAGATTGGAGACCAAACTGTTGGATTCGTCTGCCCCATTGGTTCATGCGTGTAATGACGTGGATAAATGGATACTGATGCTTATCCATCCCAGCCGTTCGCAGCCAAACGAGCCCCCCGGCGGAGGACAGACGAGACAAAGAGAGAGCGTGAAGATCCACAGCGTCTGTCCAACTCTTTTGTTTGTTCAGAATAATTCAGAAAACCTTTGATTGAAGGTTATGTGCTCGTACGCCGGTGTCGGTCGGTGGCCTGAGAGATGGGAAAATGGAAAACTAAAAGCATTTCCTGATGATCGGAGAGAAAAATGTCTCCTGTTGTTGAAGAGAGCCGGGTTTAATAAAAGGGCTTTCGAGGCAAAAGCATCCGAGCTTTGAGGGAAGAGCTTACAGCCATTTACTGGATGATTTCAACAAACATGACATGCTTTAAAACTCCCTGCAGAGCGTCGTCAGTCACTTGTTTCTTTTCCTGCCATGAGGAATAAAAGAAGGGGGTTTATTTTAAATTAAAGGTTCAGTTGCTGTATAAATCCTTTCTGGCACACTGACCAGGTTAATGATCTGCTGTCCTTTTAATTGAAGGATAATTAAATTAGTTTACGAAGCAAAAACTTGAGTCAATCGATGACAAATCAATACGAAAAAGAGTTTAATCAGAAATGAGTTACAGATGATAACTGTTAAAACAAATGTTCAAGTTTTAATTTTAACCAATCACTACTGTATCGTAATGTGCTATGAAGCTTACCAGAAGTTGTCTGTGCTTAAACAACCATCATCCAATGGGAAGAGAGAAGGGTTTATCCAAATAAGGAACCTGTTAATGTTTTGTTTTTATTATTATTATTTTTATCGTGTTCTTTCTGCAGTTTGACACTCAGAGTTGTTAAGTAATTTTCTTTCCAAACAGCTTTACAGCTTCAGTGGATCAGCTGTTTTCCTGTAAAGCTGGATTGTTTCTCCACATGTAGCAGCAAGTACATAGACATGATGCACAGCGCTAAGACCTGCCTCATTGCTGCAGCTCTGATTAATTATTTTTGGTTGGAAATAGACTTTATTTCTTCCCCAAACTTGAAGAAAGTTCACATTTTTATTTTTTTCCCTCCTGGCATATCTTTTGCTGCAAAGATTTTTCCACAAAAATTTTTAAAATCAATTTATCGATTGAAAACTGATCCAAATGAAATCGTCTTTACCTTTTACTGGTGCAGCACTTTGCTTAACTCATGACAGAACAAGAAAAACACAAAATCTTAATATTTGTAAGACGTCGGGAAGCACCAAGATGGAAACTTGTTTATCTTTTTCCAAAAACTCCCTGAAGGAAAGTGAGGAGGAGCCTGGAGAGATGCACTTAAAGCTGCTTTCTGGGGATCATATTTCCAAAATAAATCCATAATAATCCCGTCCGTGAGCAGAGAATATCAGTATATCGGTTACATATCAAATGTTTTAAACCAGATCTTCATCATTTATTTATATGTTTATTGCTTATTTATTAAATTAATTCCCTTGACTGAAGTTTTACTATAATTTCAGCAACAACTTGACATTTTCTGCTTCTGTCCTGTCTTTGCAAACCGGTTTACAGAAACAGGTTGAGGACAGAATCCAACTAAAGAGCATCTCATTTCTAATCCCTGCTGAAAAGCTGCTGCTTTTTTCAAACACGGAACTGGGGTTAAGTGAGTTGGTCAATAAATCCATTTACATCCTCATCAGGTCTTAAAGGGGAACTGTTAATGCAAAATTCATATTTTGCACATTTTTGTTCTCCCATTTGGGTTTCTGCTGCATCGAAAATCAGTTAAAAAATAAAAACCCACACAGCTGGTTTTGGGCAAGAAGTTTGTCTTTTGTGATGTCTGGAAAATGAGTCGTTTTAAAAACCTCCGGGATGTAATGTCGGCAATCAGCAGGCACTTCCCCGTTACCTAGCAACCCCAGCAAAACCCAGCCCGTTACCTAGCAACACAAGCTGAATTCCAGGAGGTCAGCTAGTTTTACTGCAGTACAATGGCTGCTGGTCGTATAATTGAACATATGTTTACAGCCATTTTCTCATGCGGGTGTAAACATTGGATTGCGGGGGATGTTGCCAGCAGCAACTTATTTAGATTTAAAGTGACAAGACGCAGTAAAATGACAAATTCATTCTGAGAACAAGTCAAAGCTAATTTATGAAACATGAGACATGTTGTCAGTAGTTCATATAACAAAAGAACAATGTTCATTTTATTCAAACATACCTATAAATTGTAAAATCAGAGAAACTGATCATTTTAAATGGTTTCTTAATTTTTTCCTGAGCTGTTTATATAAAAAAACACGTCTATGTAAATGACAAAAGCCCAAAAACAGAAGCTCTTTATGCTTCTAATTTTACCACCAGGTTTTAGTATGTATTACATTTAAAACTCCACTTTCTTTCCCACTTTGTTGGTTATTGTTCCAAGAGTAAAAATCTCCCATTTGGCCAAAGTGAATCCTGGGATTCTGCAGCCTGAAAAGCGAAACACTTTTCAATCGCAAACCTTTTGTTGCTTCTCTCTGACGTTCAAAGGAGCCACAATCTATACTTACTGTTGGGCAGGAAATATTATTTCACTTAATATTCTCCTAAACCACATGTGGATCTTTAAGTGAGTGTGGAAAAGAGGAAATAACGTTATCTTTGAGTCGCCCTGGTTTATTTTTGCCCGTTGTTCGGCGGCGGAATGAAGCCATTTCGTTTGACACTCTGTGATATCTTTGATTCTGCCGGGAAAGTTGAAGCTTTGATGTTTTTCTCTGAATCTCAATAAACCTCATGCTGACAAATTTCCTCATCACTCGAACACACGCGCACAATCCGGTTGCACGTATTTGCAACACTTTGAAAAATGTTTCAACTTCAAGGAATTCCTGAAAGCCCCAAATTCCCAGAATGTGGAGATTCTTTGAAGGTTTCTTTCTGCTACTGGAGTGTAAACATTTTTATTCGTTTTGGACAGTGACAGCTACTGAATAACAACTCTGCCCTACAGGTTTGTGTCTAAATATCCAAAATAACAAATTTAATATTCATTTATTCATTTCTTATCATAATAAATACTCTGTGTGAGAAGAGAGGGAGTTTTTGATGTGCTAACGATGCTATTTTCATTCATTCACACCTGCAGAAAGATCTCTGATTGCACAGTTGCAATAAGAAAATTACCATAATCCCAAAAGCAAACGTCTTTTCTAGGTAGATTTAGAAATGCGACACGTATTTTGAATATGATTTTGTTCTTAGATCAACACATTTTATTTCATTTGTGATTCCCTTTTGGTTTTCAAGGTTCAAATGGACAATTTCTGGAAAAAATACATTTTATTTATGTTCATGTCTGCAAAAATTGTGCTTTTAGTTAAACAGTCTGTAACTCAGATTGACAGAAGTTGAACTTAAGATGGAGACAAAAAACAGAAGTGTTGAACTTTAACCATTCATAAAAGTTACTGGGAATATTGATTATTATTATGATAGAATAATAATCTCAATTATTATTATTTTTTTTACTGTTCTACTGAGTGTCCACTATTTCTGAAGATGTTTTTTTTTTTACTTTTGCAGCTCAGAATTTTTTTACTTTTTAATTTTTGAGATTAATCTCAAACTTTCAAATAAATTTTTCCCGTAAATTTTCAGATTTTGGAAGTCAGACATGTTATTGTTTTTGTTTTGTTCTTTTGGGAAAATTTCTCAAATTAATCTAAAATTTTCTCAGATTCTCCTTGCAGATTTTTGACTTTTCAAGCTCAGAGATTTTCTAGATTTTAAGATGGAAACGTCTGTATTTTTTGTTTCAGTTCTTTACACTTGAAGCTCTGAAATGTCCTTATTTTTGTTAAAAATGTCTGAGGTTAATGTCAAGTTTTTTTTTCTTTTTGAAAATATTTGACTCTTGTTTCTGGAAAGTTTCCAGATCAATTTCAAAATGTCTTTTTTTGTTCACAACTTTTGGAGCTAAGGAGTACATACAATTTTTTGTAGAAATTTCTTAGATAAATCTCCAAATATCTTATTTTTCTAGCAATTTTTTTATTTTTCAAGCTCAGAAATGTGGTTTTTCTAGATGACATTTTTTTCCTACAAATTTTCAACTTTTGGAGCCCATAATATTTTTCTAGATCATTTTTGACAGCTACTATCTACTGCTTGTTTTTTAGAGAATGATGATGCACGAATCCACTGTAATGAAACCCAGCAGAGCCCCTTGTCTGTCTGCTCCTCATCCTCTCTCTCATTGCCTCCTGACTCGTCAGTCACATCGAGCCGCTGAGTCTCTGGCGCAGTCTGCGCTCCGACGCCGCCTCCTGTTGAGTTTCGGCGCGTTAAAAGGCGCAGTTGGCGATAAAAGCAGAAGCGCACAGCTGCATGTGCAGCGAGTTGGGGGGCGGCTCTCCGGATCACCTCCGTGTCCTCTCCGAGTCTTCCCTCATTGGACACTTTGCTCCGCTGAGCAGGAACACCTGTGTGCACGATGCGCGCAAACTGCCGCGGTGCGCCATCTCCTCTCCGGATGCGCTGACCGAGACCCGGATGGGTGCAAACTTCCCCTCTGGTCCAAACTTCCCGGTATGATCGCTTCCAACGCGAGCCTGAGCTGTGCGCGGTGTCCCGGGGAAGCGACGACGGAGGCGAGCGGAGCGGTTCCGGGCTCAGTGCCGGCGCCCTCCCTGAGTCCGACCGGGCACCTGGTGGTGGCGGTGTGCCTGGGCTGCATCGGCACGCTGGGTTTCCTCAGTAACTTCCTGGTGCTGGCGCTGTTCTGCCGGTACCGGGCTTTGCGCACGCCCATGAACCTGCTGCTGGTGAGCATCTCTGTGAGCGACCTGCTGGTCAGCGTGCTGGGGACCCCGTTCAGCTTCGCGGCCAGCACCCAGGGGCGGTGGCTGATCGGACGCGCTGGATGCGTTTGGTACGGCTTCATCAACGCGTGTCTGGGTAAGAGAATCCTTCTGCATCAGGATTAATGCGGGAATAAATGAAATGTTCCAGATTATCGGAGCTGCTTAACCAGAACCGGGTTGTTTTACATCCTCACCGGTTTATTCCAATTCAAAAATATTTTATTGATAAAAAATAAAAATAAATTAACGCATTTAGTTAAAGCTGCAGTATGTAACTTTTAATTCAAAAATATTATTTTTCCCATATTGATAAAAAATGTCACAACAGTATAATCTGTGTTTTTGTGAATCACAATTGTTCAGATTAAAATAACAACAATGAATTTAATGGGAAAATGCCACTTCGAAAGAAAACGCAGGTTTTCTTGGGGGGAAAAAGTTTTGCGCTTTGGATGAAGTGTTTTGATTTGTTTTTTAACCATATCAGAAAACATGAGTTTTCACAGGAGTCACGTGATCAACAATAAAACACAACATGTTTTATTTTTATTGAGCAAATTTAGTCATGTGTGATTTTAACCTGGTTTTCTCAACATTATTGCCATTGAACCGTGAATATTGACGAGTCGCGTGACTGACAGCTGGATGTTACTACTGGAGAAAACGATTAAAAAGACAACCGGAAGTAGGAGGAGGGTGATGGTGTGTTTTTAATTTGGTTTTCTCTAATTTGGTTGACTAATCTTAGCATGGCCATCATAGGAGAAAGCATGACTGAAAGAGCTAAGTCCCGCCTCCTGGCTCTGATTGGTTGTTTCTAGTTAGCGCTGGGAAAAGGCAGAGGAGCTAAATTTTTGTCACAGATTAACTCATACTGCCACAAGATGTGGAAAGTCCAATACTGCATCTTTAAAGAGTTATTGTAGATGGTAATGTCTGTGGGTAGGAAAGATCTCCTGTAGCAGTCTGTACTGCAACAAATTTGAAGAAGCCTCTGACTGAATAGCTGTGTTTACATTACAAATGTCTACAAAACTTTGTTGATATTCCACTAATGTCTAATAAACATAATTTCACAGTTGTGGTGTCTCCATTAAATAAGAAACACACCTAAAATCAAACGTGAATAAGTTTGTTCCTGTGATAAATCATTCAAAGATGTGCTTTGCAATCATCCTGCTACCATTTCCTGTCGTCTTCTTCGTCATTTATGCCAGTAGTAGCATCCGGTTGTTGATCACATGACTGGTGTGATGTGAAAAAAGTGTTTCCATTGCAGTTTTGTGAAATAAATCGATTTTGACACAGTTGGGGAAAAAACAAACCAATCTTTTTATCACAAAACTAGTTTTTTTTTTTTTTTAATTGCAATGGTTCCATTAAGTGAACTTATTTTCAAAATGTCAAATTCTGTAATATGGTTAATGAAAAGCTACATTATCAAGAGAGGACATGTCCAACATAATCTGATAAATATACAATAAAAAAAAAAAAATCCTTAAAATGAAGTTCAGTGAACCAAACTTGAAAACTGAGTTTCATTCAACAACAGAAAGCAAATTTAATAGTTCAGCTTTAATCCCAGAGGTAAATAAAGGCACGTAATGTCATTCACAGAGGAGACGCACGCTAAAATAAAACACAGAAAAAGCATTTCTGAACCTCATCTTTAATAGATTAGCTCTGAGTTGATCCTCTGAGGACGTGTTGAAATTTGTCGACCCAAACCAATAAAAATCAAGACTTGTAAGCCTGTAGATTTGAGGACAGTCAGTGTAATTACTGCCGGGCTTTATTGACGTGGCTTCTGGATTTTCCAGCCACTGGAGCGGAGTCAGCTGAAGGCGAGCGGTGATGTGATGGAGGCCTGACCCTGCCGACCTGATCGGGGTTCTCACTTCTGATCTGCTCTGCCTGTTCTTAAAGAGGCTTTAACAATCAATCCTCCTTTGAATAGAGACTGCTCTTTATTTATATAACTGCTCTGGCATTAATTACCAGTTCACCTTCTGAAATGTGAATAAAAGGTTGTGAGATTAACCTGTTATTGGTCTTAAATTAGAGGAAATTATCGAAATAATCGGTTGTTATTAGATAACAACCGAAATAAGTGCTAGAAGGTCGACTTTGTAACTGTCTTTATGTGTGTCTGAAGGTTCAGGTCAGGTTACAGGCCTGATCTATAGATCTAAACTGAAGCTGATCTTGATCGTCCCTTTTTAGGTCCAAAGATAACAAATTCAGTTTTGTTTCTGTTCATCTGGAGAATGTTATGGCACATTTATCTGTTAGCATCTGTTCAGTGATTGGATGGTTCAGAGTCACATGGTGGCATCGTAATGTAGAGCTGTGCATCATCTGCATAGTTATGGTACCTAATCTGATTACTTGTTGTTACTTTGAGATTAAGTAGATATTAATTAGAGGGGGGCTCAAGATTGAACCTTGGGGTACCCCACACATGTGACTTCTGTCTGACTTGATGTTTATATAACAATAACTAAAAACCTATGAAAACAATATGATAACGTGATATAGTATATTAAAGTTATGATAAACTATGCTAATCTTTTACTTCTTAATCAGTAAAGGAAAATTTAATGTTTATAATTAGACTTATTGGTAAAAGAATCTGGAACTATAAATAAATAAAAATCCCTAGTTTATTTTCTTTTTCCACACCCATTCAAATTAGGAAAATACTTCAAACTATTTTCATGATTTTCTTTAATTCTCCAGCCGTTGAAGGAATCCTGTGATACAGAAATATGAGAATGTGTCTGTGATTGTTTGACCTTTTTCAGATTGAAGTACGTTAAGATATCCAAATTTATCCCATCAAGCACTTTACATTTGTAGAGCTTCGTGTTAGAACTAGAGATCAATGCTTCTTCTGTTTAGCATCTAACATTAACTTCATTTATATATATATTTAAATTATATTTAACAACAGTCATTCTGCCTACAATAATTAGGTGAAAACTACCAGAAACATCATTTATCTGTCCGGTGGTAGGATGTACAAATTGCCTCGTTTCCACTGTGTGCTTCAGTGTGTTTTTTTTTATCTGTTTCGATTCTGAAAGAAAAGCCACAATGTTGCAGGAATAAAGTCAAAAATAACACGTGAATAGAGTTGTATGGTGTTAAAAGAATAAAATCACAATATTATGAGAATAAACTCATAATATTAAAAGAATAAAGTGGTGATAATACAAGGAAAGTCATAATGCTGCGAGAATAAAGTTGTAGTAATACAAAAATAGTCATATGAGAATTAAGTTATAATATTAGAAGAATAAAGTCGATAATAATTCCAGAATAAAATTATGACTTTTATTTACTTACAAGAAAGATATGTTTTGATTTTTCTTCTTTTTTGGCAAATAAAAACAGAAAGGGGAAAATAAATTTGTATATATTTCTTCCTTTAATCTTCAAAAGTCACTTAATTAGTACATATATGAATTTAATCTTCAGTTATTTTGTGAAGGCCTCAGCATCACAGGGGTCAGAGGTGAAGTGGTGGAAGATTTTAAAGAGGTGAAGTTAGAAAACGACTCAGGATTTGAACATCTCACAAATCTCTGTTCAATCTCGACTAAATAATTCAAACTTTCTACCTGTTTTGTTTCCAGAATAAGCAGAAAAATAAGGCATAAGTTAACCATGAATTTTAACAGTAGGATGTTAAAGCAGAGCTTCTTCTGAGATTTCTGGGACGTTCGGGAACGGCTTTTCCAAAACTGGAAAAAGATGGATGAACATCAAACATTCATTAAGTGGTCGGGGGTGATTGATGGCTGTAATTGGCCACCAAGTGGAGAAAACGCCCTGCCGGGTCGAAAGGCTTTGCGTGATATTGATAGAAGTCAAGACGATGTTGATTTAAGCATTAAATCTGAATGTGATCTTAACATCTTTTGGAGGCGTGAGATCAAACTTGACTGTGTTTAATTGCTACCCACAGAGGATCTTCAGATTGAAAAGCCGCGTTTGAATTCACACTGAGCCGCAGCGTGTTCATTAGGTGCAGTCAACTCCTACTTATTAACTCTGATATTTCACTCGCCTGCAAACGCGTTCCCAGTTTCAGCCTTGATAACAGAAGAACGGTCAAAGAAACATTTAATTTCTGCTCATAGACCTTAAATTCAAAGCCATCTCTTAAAAGCAAAGTAATTACAGTTAAAGTTGATCTCAAAATGGATATTGAGTCACTTTCAGGCTGACTAAACATGCATTTTTCTGCTTTGGATTAAACTGGGACGTCGTTTGACCCTCCGCCTGTACAAGTGGAGATGAACGGCGCTCTGTTTGGAAATTCACAAACAAAACTATGTCCGCTGCAGAGCAATTACCTCGGACAACATGGGAGTTATTGTAGCATGCAGCGCAGGACGTCTGGCAAGCTGGTACTACAGCCTGGTTAGGTCACTCTCATTATGATAAAATAACTTCAATGAAAATATTTGATCTGCTTCTTCCTGCAATTGTGAGATGAATCTCTTCTCCAACACACTGAAATCAAATTAATGACTCAAATAACGAGTTGATGAGGGAAATTAGGTGTGTTTTTGCAACGTTGCACAATCGTATTAATCGATTAGTAGAGTAATCTTCAACTTATTTAAACGTTAACTTGAATATAAAGAGTCAAAAAAAGACCAGTGGATGAAAGAACAACTTATTCAGAGCAGTAATTAAACCAAAATTGTAGAAAAATGTGAACATTTTGCATTTAAGATGAAAGAAAACACTTTGTAAATATGTTCTACCAAATATTCCTCAAGTGGCACAATTCAGCTACACCTGGTTAAAAAAAAGGTTTAAATGACAACTCTGCAGAATGTGCCATTTTTTATGCTACTAATTGATTAATGTTCATAATTTATATAATTGGTAACTAACATAATTATTATCTTCATCCAAAAGTTGCTCAGGACTTTTGGCATTCATGGTTTAAAGAGCATTTGCTAAAAAAATGCTTTAAAAGTTTTGAAATTGATGATCTTCTCATTCCTGTAATCAAATGTTGAAAGTATAAGAAAAATCCCAGCTTTAGCTTCAATTCATTTATTTAGAGAAGAAAAATCTTTTGTTAAGAAATAATTGTTTTTTACTGTTGGTGTTGTTTTGAAAAAAACCCTTTAATTGGCAATTTTCTGCCTCAGTGAGGCACAAGGACAACCGAATATAAACAAAAACTTGTATTTAACCAAAAAATACTTGACAAAATGAACAGAAACGCAATTATTTAAAAAATAAAAATCAGGATAAAGAAAAACTGATCTCTAACAATATAAATAAAGTAACACATTATTTCATACAAATGCTATTGTACAAGAAACAACACAAACAATTAAATGTCAAGCCAACCAATTAAACTATGACAAGAGTTAAAACAACAATAACTGGAAAAAGTTATTTTTTCCTTCACCAAGAAGCGATTCCTTCACTTCCTGGTGTTGCATCATAAAAAGCCCCCCTCTCCCAGCCAAGCTCTCATTTTACCAAATGTGTGGACCCATATTAGCAAGTTTTATGACAGAAAGTGAAGTTATTAGAAATAGACTGACCGTGAGATATGGCTCCTTTACTTGCTCGTGACGTCACGCTCTCCGGAACTCCGCCCACTCCGCCATGACTAGTTGATTTCCCTTTGAAAATGGTCGGCTGCATTAACAGAGAAGGATCCAAATCAAATGTGTAATTTTATTTTATAACTTGTCTATTAATGAGGAAAGATTCAGCAACAATGACTGGCAGCGAACACCTTTTACAAGATAAGAAGATCAACGTTCATTTACTTTATAAGTAAGCATTATTAGAAAGAAGTTAAACGTCGCATTATGGAGAAGTTATGCATCTAACCGTTGGTAACCATGGAGACAGTGCCGGACCGTCATGTAGCCTAGCATGTATGGAAAAAACTGGTTAGCAGTTCACCTTCTGTACGTTTTTAGGGTTTGTCCGGTTTAAAGGGAAACGTTGTTTATGACTGACATAAATCATGTGGTGTGAATTCAGGGAAAATCAATAATTGAATCAATACGTCATTAGGGAGGAGGAACGGTTCGGTTTCTAAGCTAGCTACCGTGGTATATGAGTCCCAACCAGGTGTGTTACGTTCACAGCCATGAATAAACTGGAAAAAACAACTTTGGAAAATAATTTCATGTTCAATACTAAGCAGTTAAAATCCTAGTTACTTAATCTTTTAACTTTATCTTGCGAGGAAAATCCATCTTTTATGACACTGAATCAATCACTAAACCTATTATTTACAGGAGATGGTTGTAAGATTGTGCTGAGGAAGCAGCAGCAGGGAAACACTGACAAACGACCTGATTTGTTAGAAATATAATCAGGATCTGGAAAAGAAATAAAACAAAGACGCAACAATGGAAGGAAACAGCAGAGGAAACAAAGTAGAGAGATGAGGACAAAGAAAACTCCAGAAAGGAGGTGAAGATAAAAGAAGCAGCAGCCGAAATGAAAAATGCTTAGTTAGTTTGCTGACTCAGTCCAGGGACATTAGGTCATTCATTCCCCCCATAAATCTATTCTACACCTTTCCTGAGTTGGAGGATGAAGATTCAGGCCTTGGGTAAAAAACCTATTAAAATGCATGCAGGAGAATCAAAGTGGGCCGTGTTTGAATGAGAGCCAGCATTAGGGACCCATATTCCCACCAGGCTCTGGGTACAAACTGTGCAATCGTCACAAAAATTAATAGAAAACCGGCGGCTGCTGAGATAAACCTTCAGAACACAGAGCACCCACTTCAGCACCGCAGGGAAGTTTCACACAAATATTTCTCTGATCTGTTTACCCATTAATGACGAGATGAATTCCTGTCATTATCTTTTGTTTATTTGTCTTTTTAATGCCATTATTGCATCTTTCTTTCCATTTTAAATCTAGAGAGCGAGCTAGATGTTCCAACACGAAACAAATAATTTCTTTAGCATCTCAGCAAGTTTTACAAAGGTTACCATTCTGTTATCCGGGTGTGTTTGAGCAGCAATGCTCCGAAAACATGCAGGACAGCAGGAAACACAAAACAATATTTGACCTTCACATTTCTGCTGCAAAAGATGTTTCCATTTACCGTAGAAATATATGAAACACACCAATTTTGAAAGAAACTGTGTTTTTTTTATATTTTATAACACACAAGTCACATGATCAACAACCGGATGTTACTACTGGTAAAACATCCGGTTTTGATTAGGTCACTCTCAAAGAAGAGTGATAACAAAGAAGAAGATAACAGGAAGTAGTTGGAGGATTGTGGTATGGCATGTATTATTGTGTAAACAAACTTTTCCACTTGGGATTTTAATTTTGTTTCTCAATTAAAACACAGCATTTGTGAATTTGTGTTTTTCTGAAATTTGTGGAATATTTACAAACTTTGTAAAGGAAATGCAACTATTGACACCATACTTACCAGTACCGCATTTATTGCTGTCAGTCCGTCTGAAGCTTATTTGGTTTTAGAATAAAATTAATTATGTAAAGGTGCAAACGGATTTGCCGTTGCATCATAAACAGAAAGCAGCTGCAGTTCAAATCATTTTCTAAACTGTTTTTACAAAAATTAAAGTCAAATTCTGTAAAACAAAAATGTAGAAAATTGCGGTAGCTAATGATTCAAAAATAAAATCATGTGCAAAGATTTACACAAAATAATAGTGTATGGAAGGAGTTAAAAATCCCAATACATAACCAGATAGCAAAAAACCCCCCAATAATTTTAGTAATTTTTATTTTGAAAAGATGAAAACTTAGATTTTTCTTCTCTAGATTTTGTACTTTATTTATCTTCATCCTCGCCAAGTTTTCAGCCAATCATCAGCCTCCGTTTGGCAGGAAGGTGAGGTAAATATCTGGGATTAAAATCCTGCAGAGTCAAGACAAAGAGCCTCTGAAGCAGCACTTCAGCCTGATTAACTTTTATTGAGACTTATTCTATTTAGCAACAATTAGCTCCATCATTGATTTGAATACATTCAATAATTTACAAAGGTGACTTTATAAACTTAATGCAAGTAATCAGTCATGTCTCACTGGCTTATTGTACTTGATGTGGTGCTACAAATAAAAGTTTGATTAAAGCAAAATGAAGAGGGGATAAATAATATTTTCTTTACCCAACTAAAGACAAACCTTAACTGAACTCTTACTGTTATGTACAATATATTAAATTACATAAAACTCTTTATAATGAAACAAAAAAAACAGGTATTCTGACCTTCGTGAAACAATTATTGTATTTTCCATGGAGCTCAGTGGGTGCTGATTGTTACAGCAGGTTTGGAGGATCATATTTATAATTTAATATTTTTTCTTTTTTCTATTGGTTTCCTTTTGTTCATCTAAGTAAAAACATTGAACAAACCCTGTAGCTTGTTAATTTTTGAGACAGTTAGTAAATGTTTAACAAAAGCTGAAATCTCTCAGGGTTTCCTAAACATTTATGTTGTTGTGTAACCATGCAAAATGAAAATAGCCTGAGGAAAACCCAATCCACTGACGGCTTTAGAAACTGTTGAATTATTTCTTTAACAGCACAGAAACATTAATTTATGAATACATACACAACATTAAGGTTTAATTTGTTGAACATAGTTCTATTAATTAAAATTGTTTCTACCAGGTACACAAAGTAAAGGCAATTTATTCCAGCAGAGATGAAGGAAGAAGATTTTATAAAGTGGTGAATGTGTTGGGGGTAAAATTACCATAAAGCTGCTATTGGAAATGATTCATATTATTATTATTATTATTATTATTATTATTATTATTATTAGTTGTCATTTTGTCGTGGAAATGAAACATGGCAGAAAGTAAAAATGAAAGGTGATCAAAATGAGATAAAAACAGCTCCGGTTTTGGTTCTGATTATTCTCAGTCATTCTTTTGGAAACTGTTGATTCAGTTGGGAGAAAACCCGTCTCATGTTGTCATAGCAACGCATTTTCATTGGTTCATGATTCCCAGGCAGTCTGGAAAATAAAGGATATGGAAAATATTTGTTTTTATCCATCCATCCGTCCGTCCATCCATCCGTCCGTCCGTCCGTCCGTCCATCCATTCATCCATCCATCCATTCTCAAGTTGCCATTCATCCATCTGTTCAATGGTCCATTTATTAATTCATCCATCCGTTGATTTGTTGGTTCGTTCATCCATCCATCCTGAAGTACATCCAACCATCTATTCATCTATTTATTTATTCATTTGTCCATGTTTTCTTTCTTTTCTTCCATCCTTTGGTTTGTTAGCCCATTCATCCATTCGTCCATCCATGCATGCATTCTATTTAAACGTCCTGGATAAATTCTGGGAAGCTTGTAGGAACCGGGTCAACATGCGTTTCTTTCCTGCCTCCCTCAGGCATTGTCTCCCTGATCTCCCTGGCCGTTCTGTCCTACGAGCGTCACTGCACCATGATGACGCCCACCATGGCGGACGGCAGGGACTTCCGGCCGGCGCTGGCGGGGATCTGCTTCTCCTGGCTGTACTCCGTGGCCTGGACGGTGCCGCCGCTGCTGGGCTGGAGCCGCTACGGCCCCGAGGGGCCCGGCACCACCTGCTCTGTTGACTGGAAGACCCAAACTCCAAACAACATCTCCTACATCATCAGCCTTTTCACCTTTTGCCTTGCCTTGCCGTTCGCAGTCATAGTCTACTCCTACGGGAAGCTGCTGTTCACAATCAGACAGGTGAGATGCTGCAAGGTGACTGCGCTGCTCTCTTTCCGTAAAATAAGAAACGCAACTAAAATCATACATGAATAAGAAACCAGCTCTGAGATAAAACATTTTTAACTTATATGTGAGTGAAAGGCACACCAGCAGAGCACTACCTTGTCTGTGACCTTAACTAAATCATCAAAAGCAAATTTGAATGCAGACCCGATAAGAGAGTCAGGAATATTCAAACATTTCAAAGACAAACTTGAAATCTGAGAAATGCCGTGACCAGAGAATCAGATCTGACCTCTTCACATCGCAGCCATGAAAGCTGAAACATTCATGCTTGTCTGGTCTTGAACTCTGCAGCATCTGACGCCGCCACCCATTAAGCCGCGTGGAGATTAATACGAGTCTGAAGCTGCGTCTTTAATGACATTTAATTTGCAGAAATGGTACACATGAGTTGAAAGAGGGCATAAGGAACTTTAATAATCATGCTGTATTAGTACGCGATTCGGTCATAATGACCTTAACTCTGTGATGCATCGACGCAGCAAGTTGTAAGAAACTTTCTTCAAAGATTTTGGATCATATCAATTCGTCAGTAATAATTTGTTATCAATACTTTAAACCACTGCAACAATTAAAACAACTTCACTTCTCTTATGTAAATAACACAAAAGAAACATAAACCGAAAACCAAAACAACACAATTTGAAGTTATTTACTGTTGTAGCCATCAAATGACGCGTCGGTTGTATTTTTGTGTTTCTTTTACAACAAAAACAGACAAAGTTATAAAAAAAAATGAAACATCAGCCCTTTATTTTGGTTTGGTTTTAGTTTATATTGGCAGTTTTTATATTTCCCTCTTTGTACATTTACTGCTCTAGAAAAACATTCCTGTTTAAAACTTTTTCAGGACACCAGATACTTAAAGAAATGTGACAATGAATCCACATAAAAACTTTATTTAATCATATTTTTGAATTTACTTATTTTTTCTAATGCTTTTGTGGACAAAATAGGGGAGAAAGGACATTATAGTCAGATTTTTTTGACAAATTTGTCTTGAATCCAAATTCTTTCAATGACAAGAAACTTTTCACAATAATTGATAAATAATACAACAAGTGATTTATCTAAATGTGCAAATAGATGTATGTTTTTAGTTGCTAGAAGACTTTCTGTTTAACTGGATCCATTTTTGACACACATACCAGTTTGCATGTGGACTATGTCCCCTTCGTGTCTCTTGGCAAACTTTCTCATGGCTAATGATGAATCCGTTCTATTTGAAGTTTTTTCCACTGCCAAGACCCGTAACATGCTGTAAGAACTATAAATATATTCCTTCTGGCCTGGAGATTTCTCAGGATTTCTAATAGAAAGATCCAGACTCTTGCTTGAGTCTCGGTTCTGGTGGCTGATGGATGAATTGCTGCGTAACATTTGACTTTTTGTTTCCAACCTTGAATCCATTCTTCCATTATAAGTACCTGTGCAGGGGAGACCGGTGTCTAGATAATTGTGAATGGACAGGTCACCAGTCCATTGCGGATCAATCCTTTCAAATAATGATGCAGAACGGGTCAGTAGCTTGTGTCTGCTCCTGTCTTGTCACTTTACAAAAGCTTTGGCTTCCTTTTTTCAAGAGCTTTGACTGCATTGCATAACAAAAACAAACAAAGACGGTAGGAAATAATTCAATATTTTATCTTCCTGACTTTAGTTGTTCTGATAAAAAAGACGGATGAAGAGGAAGGTGAATTTCAAAGGGGACCTATTATGCAAAATTCACATTTTTCACATTTTTATGATTCCGTTTGGGTTTCTACCGCTTCTAATAATCCACCCAGCTGTTTCTTGGGAATAAGTTAATTTTTTTTGGTGTCTGGAAAACAAGCCGTTGGAGAATGTAACATCACAAATATGCAGTCAAGTTGAGCTACAGCACATTTGGTCAGCTGGTTTTATCGCCGTATGCGCTCCTGATAAAGACAAGTGTTATGTTGTTATTTTACCATTCAGAAACCACTTGCCGGATACTTGTTGGTTGTGCAGGAGGCTCCACTTCTGCTTTTCAGAGCTATTTTAGAACCCAAGAGGCCCTAAAGCAGCTGATTCTGAAAGGAGCTCAAAATAGGCAGAGCTGACTAGGCTAAAATCTCATTGTCTGAGAAGCATTTTGTGCAGGAAATATTTTGTATTGCCAATAAACCTGCTCTAACCTGTTCAAGGAACTATCACAGGTCACCTTTAAAACGGTCAATGTGACGATTGGGAGCAGTACAGTATTGTTGACGGTCATTACACCCTGCCAAGGATCCTCATTAAACCTCAAGGCCACAGACCTCGTGACCCATCATCATGAAATAATCCGTCTCACGCCACCAGTGGTGACCCAGTGCCAATTGTCTCTACAAGAGAGGCAATTGCCATCAACCTGTGGAGGAGAGAAAACCACGCAGCAAAGCTACTGAAATGTCAGTTCACTGTGTGGCCCGAGTACAACTGCTGCTGCTCACATCTGATCTGCTGTGGCTCTAGCATCCAATCTGAGGTGAATAATTAACTTACACAGAAAGGTTGTTACCAGAATCCCTAATATATCAATGTTGCTGCACAAACCTTTAGTTTCATCTAAAGGTGGTGGGTCCAACTTCACTCAGATCATCCTGCCCGGATTAATACTCTTTAACATTTAAGCTCTACTTTGTTTCTGTCTATAACATAAAATCCCAATGTAATACTGGATATATGATTGTTTTGTTGAGAATGTTCATTTTTTGGCTTATAGACAAACTACAAACAATCTTTTGCCTCAGGCTGAGTAGGTGTTTCTCTTTGTTTATAGCATTTCTTCTTTATGCTGATCAGTCTGCATGTTGACAACTTAATGAGGCATATTTCAACTCATCCATCTCTTACATCTGTTTACCTTCTTTATTTGCATGATGTATTACATCTTTTAGACACTTTTTGTGCATCATTCAACTTCAAGTTGGGTTATTCTTTTTTTTTTTGCAGGCCCTCTGTTTCATTTATTCCCAGTGGATGAGAAACTAATTTGGCCACTCCATTTCCCAGTTTATGTGCTGTGCTTCATTTGATCTTGCACAAAGCTCTCCTATAAAATTTGCAAGGTTGCAGTTTTGAAGAATGAGTGACTCTCAGAACTGGATGTAATATAAAGTGAAACTCCAGTTATAATTGAGAAATTCCTTTTCTTTGAAAACAGAAAGAACTGATCCTGCATGAAATATTGTAACAGTCACATTAGACACTTGGAACAACATGGCAGACCTACAGTCATGCAGGTCCATTTTAAAAAAATCTGTTCATAAAATTGATTATTTTGTTGATCAATACCTCTATTTGTGAGTCTGTAATGTTTGTCTTGTATGCACTCATTGGTGAATAAAAAAAAGACAAACCCTAAACGTTAAAGAGCTGCAGTGAAAACTGGTGCATGCCACACTTTTCAGATTTTAATTTGTACAAAAAATATACACATATTTATTTGAGTTTAAAATCAGTCTTAAATAAAAAAGCTGCGAAAACTCAAATCTTATCAAGTATTTTTGGTCTAGTTCACAGTGAAAATATCTTAGCACACTTTAAATAAGACAAAACTGACTTACAAGCAACTTTTAAACAAGTTATAGGAACTTGTTTTAAGTGAATTATTTATTAATATTGGTTAAAAAAAATATTGGTTGTACATTAAATAATCTACTGATGGAACAAGACATTTTCCCCATATTACAAGTTAAATAAATAACAATAAAATTACTATTAAGTCAGTAATTCCTTAATGTTGATGAAAAATTATATACTTAAAACAAGCTCCTGTATCTTGCAGAAAAGTTATTTATAAGTTAGTTTTGTCTTATTTAAGTGTGTTACAATATTTGCACTAGAAACTAGACCAATAACTCAGTTAGATTTTGTGTTTTTGCAGTGAATCCCAGCATTTTATACAGAGATAAAGACTGGACTTTATCAGATTTTTATCCAGATGAATCTCTCATTAAACAGCTTTAATTCATACTCCAGTTTCTATCTGCAGAGGTAAAAGTTAGACACAGTTGTGCATCCACAATCTGCTGTGAGCTGTCATGGATGTCGGCGGGAATGAGGTGCAGAAATCGGTGCTGCGCTCATGTTGTCGTTGGCGCCATCTGAATTAATTACGGGAGGAAAACAGAGCCAGGTGCAGCGAGGAGTCTCTCAGTGTGCCTCTTGTTAGTGGTGGCAGGTATGATGACGGATCCATGCAGGTGTAAAGAGGAGCGAAAACCTGACTGGAAGAGGAAAAACAGCTGTGATAAACTGACAAACTGGGTTTTTCTTAAGTTACTCTATTGGGGTCTCTGTTGTTTCTGGTTTTAGGGTAGGAGGCAAACTAAGAGCAAATTAAACTTGTTCTTGAAACAACACAGATTATGGAGATTGAGAAACTCATGCTGTTAGGGTTAGTGATTAAGCAAGTTGATTGTTTCTTCACAGATCTCTGTAGGTTTTAACACAGCATTTAAATCAGATTTAACCCCCTTGCTTCTGTTCTACTGTAGTTTTGGTCATTCTTCTAATGTTGATTCATTTTCTATTTTTATTTGACCCAAACTGCAAAAACACTTGAACACTTAAATCTGGTGCCAATAGTGTCAAAATGTTTATAATCTCTGCAAAAAGACAAAATCTTAAGAATTTGTGATTTTTAGTTTTTAGTGCAAATATGTTAGTATACTTCAAAAGAAGACAAAACTAAGTTACTAGTAACTTTTGAAATAATTTCTTAATATTGATGGAAAAGTACTCTTTTCACTGGCAGATTAATTCACTTGTAACAACACATTTTCCCCATGTTATAAGTGAAATAATTTGCTAATGCAACTAGTACTTTTTAATATTAATATTGAGGATTTTTTTTTTTTTTTTTTTTTTTACGTAATACGAACTTCTAAGTCTTGCTGAAAAGTTACTCGTGAATCAGTTTAGTTTTATTTAAAGTATTAAGATATTTGCACTGAAAAATTTGTCTATGATTGACTTCCTGGGGTTGCTAGGTGATGGCCTGGGGTTGCTAGGTGATGGCCTGGGGTTGCTAGGTGATGGCCTGGGGTTGCTAGGTGATGGCCTGGGGTTGCTAGGTAACGGCGGAGTGCCTCTCAAACGTGACTTAGCATTCGGGAGGTTTTTGAAACATCTCATTTTCCAGACGTTAAAAAACATGAACTTAATGCCAAAAAACAGCTGGGTAGATTTCTTTTTAAACTTTTTACTTTTTGAACTTTTTTTCTAAAATCTACATGTATGTGTTGTCATATAAAGATCACAATTCTTCCCAACTTAGGTTACCTACTTGTGACGTCCTATATCATTCACTTTGTATTACCCTACTGACTACTGAATGACTTAAAATAATCCAAGACACTGTACCATTAAAAAAAGATGGTAAACGATCAGGATTAAAATCTGAAAATTCATGCATTTTAAATGTGCTTTGCAATCATAAATGGTGCATATTTGTGTGAAATGTCACATTTCTGCTGTCATCCTGCAGCTGACGAGGTGCTCGGTTACTTCCAGAGAAGATAATCCTGTGCTTACACAGCACACACTTTTTTTTCGCTCCTGAACCGGTCAGATACTCTCATATTGTCGGCTTTTCAGACTGATATGATCTCTTGAGTTTGTTAAAACCAGCAAAGTAGAAATGTTCCAGAAGAACATGCAAATTCATGCAAAGTTTTAGTTTTGTTGGGAAAGGTTCTGCTATAATTTAACTTTTCTATGTCCGTCTCAGGTCCAGTAGATTGACAAACACTCAGGTTTTCTGTATTTATTCCAGAAAATCAGGATGGAGGTTAACATGCAATAAATTACCCTTAACATATCTACCAACAAGCAGCTAGCAGCAGTTAAAATTAAAGGTAGCTAAAATAAACAGCATTAATAATAGTTAAAAATATTTTCAAAACAGAAACAAATTTACTCATGAAATACTGCATTTGTCTAAAATATAATACACAGAGCTGCTCCTAATACCTGCCAGTTACCGACGGCGACAGAAAAAAAGAGGGTGGAGCTGTCTGTTGCTGGTTACTATGGCAACCGCCAAGAGTAGCCTAACTCCACCGAAAATGAAACAGCTTCTTCGCGAAGGAAAATAAATTCAAAGAATAAATAAACAAGTTTTGACAAACTGCAGATTTAACCCGGTTACCCTTGAACAAAATAAACAAAGTTTGACTCCAGAAAGACTTCTGAAGCATTCAGTATCGACAAGTATTTGAGTTATCCGTGACTTTTGTCTTTTGCAACATTCTTTTAAAGTCATTTCATCATGAAAATGTTTATTTGTTCAATAAAAACACAAAAAAATAAAGCTTTTCTGTTGTAAACTTTATGCTTTTGGATCCTTCGAAGTTTCACTCTTGGTCACCGGACACATATAGCAAAAATTAGATTGTTGCTTTTCGTCTCTTCACCACATTATTGTCTGATGTTGACTTCGCCCAGAATAAGCGATTAATAACAGTAACCTATTGTTATTGACCTCACTTTGTCCCCTCATTCTTAACGTGAGACAGTTGTTTTATGCATCTATTAAAAACCAACTCTGTGTCCTGCAGGAAGTGAAAATATTTTTGAACTCGCTCAGCATTACGCTGACGCAGCAGCTGTCACCTTGACTGAAAGGCCGCATGCTAACACTGACAGTGTTACTTAGTTCAGAAAATAATCGGTCAAAGGGTGACCTGTCAAAGACGGACATGATGGAAAAAACTTCTGCTTTTATAGGAAGAGATGTTGGACGGAGCTGATTGCATGAGACCTGCGATGAGTTGGACCCGATTTTATTTTATAATTTCTCTCAAATGAGACCAGAGAAAATTAAAAATTGGATGCTTTTCTAATAATAAGACAAAAAATATATATTTTTTTAATCTTCAGTGATTTACAGTCAGACATATGACTACTTTGATTAAAATATTTTATACTTATATAGTTTTATGGCAATAGTTTGAACACCACCAAATCAATTAATCGCATGTTAAATTAAAATGAGCTCAATAATTTCTATTTCATGATTTATTGTTTTTCTCTTTTCTCTCTGTTTCTACCAAACATTAGATTACATTTTGTGTCCAGAACCAGTCCAAAACATTGCCACAGTTTCATTAAAATATGAATAAATAATTACCAATTGTAAAAACAGTACTATAAGCATTATTATTTTTGTTATCCTTTTTATTAGTAGTAGGAGTTACCGTCATAAAATAAATATAGATTTAGTGTTGAAGCTGTTAGCAATGGCTATATATACAATATATAGCTAATTCATAATTAATTTTATTTTCTGTTTCTGTTGTCTTGTTTATTTATTTGGGATAGTTAAGTTTTTGCACTATCATGCCATCACCATTATGTTACTTGAAAATTGTTTCGAAACAACAATATTGTAGTTTATAGAAATAATTTATAACAATTTTGCTGGGATAAAGTTCCAGCAAAATTCATTAAGTTCACGGTTGAAACCTAACAATCTGAAAAGAGTAAAATTGGGATGAATACTTCTGAAACATTTGCAGGAGAGAAAAACATGATTCTGAGTATTTCAACTCATTCTTTGAGAAAACTTTCAAAACTTTTAGGAACCAAAAGTTTTGGGTCATTTTCCTCTTGAATAAAACGAAAAGTCATGCAGAAGCAAACGCAAAAAGCTTCATGTCGATGCACAGCTATGCATATAAAGTCCAATTTAACTCAGAAATCAAGCATTCATGCATAGAAAGATGGTTGCAGAGTGAGAAGTCAGCAGATATTTCTCTGAGGAAAGCTGGCAGCGTTATTGCTCAGTAATCCAAACTGCATCGGGTCAGCCTGACCCGTCTTCACTCTTTCTGCCCGTCTCGCTGTTTATTTTCACATTAAAGCGAAAGTGCCGTATTTATGAACATTAGGTCATTCCTGAAAGCAGGATCCATGCTGGCAGAAGAGATTCTCAGCTGGCAGATTTAAATGTCAGCCTCTGAAAATCCCTGGTGGAGCAAAAAAAGTCCTAATAGATCCAGTTTGGTTCTTTTCTCAGTGGATCAATACAACAATTGATCTATCAGGCTGTTTGGTCCTGGCTGCTTTCTGTATGTAAACAGAGAACTGATTCACAGTCTTTGTCTCAGAGAAAAGCAGATTATATCAACATCACCCTATTTAATGTCCTACATACGATAAGTATTGTAAAAAGTAAAAAATATTTTTTTTAAATTGCCTTTTTATGCATCTTTGTTCTTTTATTTGGTTCTCAACTGCTTAAAAAAAACTATACAGTTGTTTTTTATCAATAATTTTATGTCTGGAAAACAAGCTGTTTCAAAAACCTTCCAGTTGCTAAGTCACATTCACTGTTACCTAGCAACCCCAATCTGTCACCTAGCAACCCCAGGAATTCTTCCACACTGCAAAACACAAGCTTTTACCAGGTGTTTTTTAATCCGGTTTCTGGTGCAAATATCTTAATTTTGTTTTATTTCAAGCGTACTAACTTACAAGTAATGTTTCAGCAATAAATAAGAGTTTGTTTTAAGTAAATAATTCCTTAAAAATCTGCAAGTGGAATAAGTTCTTTGTCATAAAAACAATAGGGAAATATTTACTTAAAACAAACTCCTATATCTTGCTGAAAAGTTACTTAGTTAAGTTAGTTTTGTCTTATTTCAAGTGTAATAAGATATTTATGCTCAAAATTAGATTTTTTTGCTTTTGCAGTTTTGACACTATTAGCACCAGATATATGGAGAAAAACAAATCTGCTCCTATTTTTTTAAAATTCCCTTGAAATGTAAAAAGTTGTTGAAAAATCATAATTGTTGTTTTTCATTACCTCAACATTTTTTAGACTTTGTGAAATTCCTCTTTTTGATTGACATTCTGAATCATTTCAAATACCATGTTAGTAAAAATCTCCTCAGTGACGGCAGATCGGTTCGAGTTTTAATCAACTTTAAATTTGACAGGCTGATATTAGAGGTAGTCTTTCTTCACACAGTAACAAATAAAAGATTACTACAATTTGACAGAAATTATGTGTTTTGATAGTTTATTTAATGAAAGTGCATTTTAAGGGTTGAGTCAGAGTCTTGTGTCCTGCAGGTGCGTAGAGTGAGCTCATTGGTGACGCGGCGCAGAGAGCAGCGCGTTCTGGTGATGGTGGTCATCATGGTGGTCTGCTACCTGGTCTGCTGGCTGCCGTACGGCGTGGCCGCTCTGCTCGCCACCTTTGGCCCCAGAGACCTTCTGACCCCGGCGGCCAGCATCACGCCGTCGCTACTGGCCAAGCTTTCCACTGTGGTCAACCCTTTCATTTACATATTCATGAACAAACAGGTGAGACGCTCACTTTATCTGCAATATGGAGTCCAAACTATGGTGTCAGGACCAACATTTTTAAATTCAGAGAAATCAAGGGATAGTTAAAACCAGAAACATTCATTTCTTAAAATATTTGTTGTCTTTATTGCTTCAATAATATACAAAATAAAAGACAAGACCTTTTGTTGAAAAGAAATCCTTGTGATAAAATATAAACTGGGTTCCACACAGTTGCTATATTAATTTCCGAAAACTGTATTGGAGTTTATTATCCTTTTTTATGTTTGGCAACAAAGTTTGAGCAATGTAAAGTATAATTAATAAAAGTAGAAAAAGACATTGCCTTGTGGCTAAATAAATAAAAAGTGAACAGATTTTATTTGTAAAAATATCAAATTAATCACAAATTAACTTTATTCTTGAACTGTGGACCAACGGCCAAACAACATCATCCAGAGGGCTGTAAATGGCCCTCACGCCACACTTTGGACATCCCCAATTTAGAATTTTATTGTACTATTCTGTAGTATTTTTGTGATGACAATTATGATAAAAACAATTTATTATGTATTTTTTGAGGTATCTGTATGTCTGTTTTTGAAAAACATTTGAAACACTTCAGTACGACTTAAAAAAAGTATTTTTGCCACTACACTGTGCAAAGTAACTACATTTAATTATACAGTTTAAATTCATATACTCATATGAATTGATGAGTAATATTTTAAAATTCCAGTTTAGATCAACCCCTGCATGTTTTCACACCTTTGCCGTCTATTTCATGTTTCTTCATGTGTCGTCTCAGCTCTTCAGCGTACGATTATGATTTCTCCTAAATAGCTTTATCCAACATTTTTATCCTAATTTCATTGCACTTGATTAACTGATGTTTATCTCAGAGTAGATAAACACATTAATTAAGTGCATCAAATATCTTTTGGAAATATAAAATAAATTTCAACAATTAGATTTTAGAAAAAGACAAAAATAAGGATCTCAGAGGCATCTGTTCTCCGTCAATGCGGGTTTAATTATGCGACACCCAATCCAGTAATTAAGTGTTTGTGTGATTTACACCCGCAGGAGGAGCGAGCAGAAGGCACGGTTTCTCTCTACCAGGTTTTTGTTTACACTTTAAGGCAGGACACACATGAAACGAAACCCCGCCGCCTGCGCGGCTGCTCAGCGTTTCAAGGACAGAGAGCAGGGAGACGAGATAAAGACGGGAGAAATAATCTGCTTTCATTTCTAATTGAAAGCAGCACAAACATGAAGGTGTTTACTGCATGCAGGATTTCACAATCAATAGATCTTCAGTCATTAGCTGATTAATACAACAGGAATAGCGCTGATAGGACAACCTTTACCTGCTACGACTTTTATCTGAAAAATATTTTGCTTTTAAATTTCTCATTTTGGTTAACATGGTTTAAAAGCTTAGCATTAACATATTTTAAATGCATATATTAGGATCAGGAAGCAGCACATTTTCATATGTTTCAATTTGTTTAAGGCCAGAAATGGCCTTTAGTTTGAAAATTACTTTTGTTTTTCTGGAGATTTTATGTGTTTTTAAACCACAAACCTTCAGGAGAGATTCTCAATTTTTACATTCAAGATCCTTTACTACTTCGTTTCAATAAATCAATCAGGTTATTGGTGTAGCACATTTCAGCAACACAACAGCTCAAAGTGCTTTACATTGTGAAACCATAAAATTATCACATTTTGTTAAGTAGCATTGTTAAAACTATCAATATACATCAAATACGTTGGTCAATGTTCGATTTCTTTTGGTTCAAAAGCAACTCCACTTGAGTTTTATTCCAGTTTTGTTGACGTTTCAGACTTCCTGTTGGATCACGACCAACATTTTGCAGGTTTTCTGTTTAAATTACTTTTATTATGGTTTCAGAGTTTCCTTTGGTTGAACAAACTTCATGCTGTTATTTGGATTAAGAGCTGATTAGTTTTAATCTGGATTTGGATCAAGTTTTTGACAGATTTCAGATCCTATTCTAGATTCTCAACCAGTTGAAATGGGGTTCCCACTGGTTTTGGACTGGTTTTAAGTTGATTTAAAGCTGGATTTGCACCAACAGATTTTTGGGATGCATTAGGTGAGTTTAAAACTTTTGGATGAGATCTTAAGCAGGTTTAGGGCCAGCAGTTTGGTTTTTTATCCAAAAAAAGTTTCTACATAAAAACATAAAAACTTGGGTTTTATGTTGGGAGTGGAAGTGGCTGTACTGGTTTTGCACCAACAAGTTGTTGGTTTTAAATTGTAAGATTTTTGCAGTTTTTTTATATTTGAATTGCCATCCTCCACTTTAACGTAGCACAATTTTAAAGATTCGCTGTTTAAAGACAGCAATATTTTTACTGACTAGGTTTCCTGTAAAATATATCAAATCCAACCTTTATTGTTACTCAATAAAAAGTTTATATAGTTTTATTCAGAAATGTGATTCAGTAATACAGTTTTATGTTTTTCTCTATTCCTCTCTGTGCAGCTGAAAATATTTTATTAATCTAATATTTTAATCTGTAAATTAAAGAAAGGCAATAAGTTTAATAATTTATTAGATTCTTTTCCTCAACATTTGTGTTTTCTTTATAGGTGTAAACTCTCATTGATACTGCAAAAAAAAATAAGAAAAATACAGCTGAATTTTCTGTATTCTGCAGCTGTATTTATACTTAAACAGATTCCCAAAGCAATCTACAGTAAGTGTTTGTTTAGGTTTGCTGTTCAGAAATGCCTGGGGATGAACACTGTGTGTCCAGGTGCTGATGCAGCACAAGTGCTTCCCAATGGTGAAAAGACCATTACGCTGGTGGCATGTGTCCTTCTTCATGCATCCTGCTGCAGAGAGAGGTGCTGGTGTCCTGCAGCTCCGGACATTTTTAGACGACGTTTGCACATTTCTCTTTAGGGCTTTGTTGTCATATGCTGTGATGTTACCAAACCAATTAGTGTGTTTTCTCCTGTGGAGTCACTGAAGTTGATTTTTTTCTTTATTAAGCATGCTATGCAAGGGCACCGATTTAGAGGAATGGATACAGGAATTACTCAGAGTACATGAGCTGGATTAGTTGTAATTACTCTCTAGGCAGGTGTAAGATGTTTGTTTTCACTATATTAAGTGGCAAATTAGTGTTAAAGGGGACCTGATTTGGAAAATTTATGTTTTGCACATTTTGTATTTCGGTGCTCAAAAAACACCCAGCCGTTTTCTGGCAATAAGTTAATGTTCTTTGGTGTCTGAAAAACGAGCTGTTTCAAAAACATATAGATTAAGTCATATTCGTGCGGCACTCTGCTGTTACCTAGCAACCCAAGCTGAGTTCCAGCACATTTGCTCAGCTGGTTTTACCGCTGTATTCTATTTACAACGGCTGCTGGAAAGGAGAAGTGTTTTGTTGTTGACATACCATCAGTAGTTTATTTTTATTCTCTTAAATCCAATTTTGCAGATTTTGTATCATCTGTATATCTAAGAAAATACTTTCTAGAAACAGAGATCAGAGATTTTATCAGTTCCCAGTCTGGGGTTTTTGTGAAGCTCTGACCCACCTACACCAGTTTTAGCTTGTTACATTTTCAGGTGCTCCAGTTCTCTTTCACACTGCACTGTGTCAAATGATCCAGACTCTTTGAAAAACTTGCATCACAAACCACTGAAGGAAGCACCATGAAAACCTCTGAAGAAGACACTGAGCACAACTTCATTCTTCACAAAATGTAAACAAAAATGTCATTTTTAGCAGCTGTAGGATTTGTTTTTGTCTTTGGTAAAAGATCACAAGCCATTTGTCCTTGTAGTGTTAGACATTCGTGTTTGTTTTGGTTCTATTTTCCAAGAATGCCCTTCACTGCAGTTCACTTCATGCTTTTGGAGCGAATCCTGTCCGGTTGACGTTCACATATGCATTCAAACCTATAGCACTTAGGTTTTATAGACAGACCAGGGTTCACTTCTTTGGTCTCGATTGCGCATTCACACTTCCTAACCCTAACCCTTACCGTTATGTACTAACTCTGATGTAGCAGCCTTATGTATGTAGCATTTTTCCCTCCTGAGTAACTTCCACACCGAAGAGTGTTTTGGTGAGCACAACTTGGTGCATTCACTGACCTGAAATAGATCTGTTTTTTTTTTTTTTTACTTTTAATATGTAAGCAGAGTAGCAGCATATTAAAGAAGAGGTATTTTAGATATTAATCTAATATCTAATGCAGATTGACAACATCTGTGCTTCGTATCTTAAAAAGAGAAGGATCAGAAAAGACCGAAAACATCGTCCTTTATCTGATCATCAACTGATGAAAGGTTTCCAGTTAAAAGCTCTTTGGGAATCACTTTGAGGCTAAAATCAGACTTCATATATTTGGTCATTTAATAAACTCAAATGAAGTAAGAGGAACAAATAATGACCTTGGGAGGAAATCATGTTCAGAAATTAATTTCTCGAGCCTCTTTTACGCATCAGAGACTCAGAAGTCAGAATTAAGTAGCTTAATAAATTGAAAAAAATACCTATAAAAATAATCCATCAATGGAGGTAAAAGAAAATAAAATAGTATCTTAAGACCAAAGACAAAAAAAAGACCTTCAGATATCCGGAAGAACTCGATCAATACTGAACAATATGAGGAAAGACGGAAGATTTCTGCACTAGTTTTAATGCTTTGATCTTTGTGGAAAAACGTAACTTTTTTGGCACAATGTATGTGAAGCGCCATAAGATTAAAACTCCTCTTTTCCTTTCCATACCACAAATATTATTTTAAGACAAATAAAACCTGAGTTAAATGTAGTTTTAAAATGATGATTTAATTAATTTAGAAAACAGAAACCTGCCATCAAGCATTTGTGAAGATTGGAAATTAGTTTTTCACATCACTGTGAATTAAATCTGGTTCAGTCTTGTTTGCTGAATAATTTCATTTGACACACTGCAGGGTTTTAAATTATGGACAGATTACAGGAAGTCATCATACACACTGTAAAAACACAAACAATTACCAAATATTTTTGGTTTAGTTTCTGGTGAAAATATCTTAGCACATTTAAAATAAGACAAACTGACTTAAAAGTAACTTCAGCTAGACGTAGGAGCTTGTTGCAAGTAAGTTGGTTTTGTCTTATTTAAAGTGTAATAAGATATTTTCAAAAAAAAGTGGAACAAAATTCTTGGTAAGACTTTGTGTTTTTGCAGTGCAGTGGTTGATTAGCTAATTTATACAACTGTCAGAGTTGGTATGAGAGATGCCATTTAAAAAAGAAAAAACTAAACCCAAACACACCAAATTCCACAGCACATCTACATGTAAGATTTTCAAAGTCAAGCTAGCATAAGTGACCTTCTTTCCTCACTATATTCTGTTTATTAAAACTTCTTCTTGACCTTGTTGTCTAGTTGTTGTTAATAAAGGTTGATAATTAGTAGCAAAGCACTGCGTCTCCTTTTTGATATATATAATTTAGGATTTACTGAGTTATGTTGACAAATTTACAGCTAAAACCAATGATGGTCATTGTCGGCAGGCTGCAGGGCGTCACGCTCCAACGAGTCTGAATTAGTAGTTGTTTGCAAATATGAGAGGATTCTGCATTTGTCACGTTTTTTACAAGTTGGACCAACTTTACCTGTTATATAAAACAACTTAGAGGTTAGAAAAGTGATTTTTTTTCTCTCCATAAAACAAAAAAACAGCTGAGTGAGTATCTTTTAGAATATTTTTTCTACATTAGCAGCAGGGTGAAGACATGTGAGGTGCAGGGAAAAGTCCCAGAAGTGAAAGTGTAAAGTCATGACGGAGCGATTAAAGACGGGATGGACCGGGGAATTTGGGACTGACGACAAAACGAGAACGCAGTAAAAACTGCAAGATGAATGGAGAACATTAAGATAAAGAACAAGCAGGCAATGCAAAGGTGACCGTGGAGATGTAGAGTTTCATTTAATCTTCTAAAGGTAACACCGCTTTGATTTTGATTAGCGTGTGATGTGGCGCACTTTGGCGATGACCTTTTCACTCCCCGGCCTTCGTCGCTCGCTCCTTTTATCTGCGTCTTCCTCAGGCTGTAGCTCAGACATTCAACTTGTCACTTTCCAGCCTGAGAGACATTTCGTTTTGTTTGATGGCTGACTTGTTGTGACGGCGGCGGGAAATTCTCACCGCTAACCGGAACCTGCGGAGCTGCAGACGAGGCTTTGCTGTGTGGCGCTTTCAGTCTTCAGTTCCTCCCAGCCCATGACGATAAACGCAAACGAGTTGAGGCGAGTTGAAGACTTCAAGCGCTGTGCAGATTCACGACCTGGACCAGCGACGCCTTTACACCTCTCAGGTGCAACTTTTTCTATAAAAATCATGAAAAAAACACCTTAAAAAGTCATGATTTCTATAAAACTTGCTCACTTTTGGGAAAGTTACAATAAAGGAGCTAAACATTCAGTTTTGAGGGCTTTGCACAGCATGAATATAAAAACAGTTTCTGCTGTTTATCTTCTCTGATTCATCTGAGCACACTGCAAAAGCACAAAATCTTACCAAGTAATTTTGGTCTCGTTTCTATTTCAAATATCTTAGTAGACTTAAATTAGGACAAAACTAACTTACAAGTAACTTTTGAACCAGATATGAGCTGTTTTAAGAGAATAATTCCTTAATACCGATGAAAAAGTACTGCAATGTGGGAAAAATGTTTTAAGTGAAATAATCTGGCAGTAGAACCAGTTCTTTTTCATCAAAGTTAAGGAGTTATTGACTTAAAACAAGCTCTTATATTTTGTGGAAAAGTTAATAGTAATTTAGTTTTGTCTTTTTTGAAGTGTACTAAGATATTTGCACTAGAAACCAGATATGCACTAGAAACCAAATATTTTTTGGCAACAAGTTTATGTTTTTTAGTGTCTGGAAAATGATCCCTTTCAAAAAGAATTCATGGGCACAGCGCCGTTACCTAGCAACCTCAGCTCGGGTCGTTACCTAGCAACCCAAGCTGAGTTCCACTGTGGCCAGCAGAAGTTTATTTGGAGTAAAGGTGAGAAAACGCCCCAAAACAGCTCAAAAGAGTCATAACAGAGCAGACTAAAATGTCATAATCTAAGAATAATTTTGTGTGAGAAAAGTAATGAACATGTTTTGACCTTTGCTAACTTGTTTAAGGAAAAGGTCACGACTTACAAGTTCTGAGAAATGTATAACATCTGACTGTAATAAATTTATTAAAAGTTCCCCTTTCGAAATCTCCTGGCCAATCAGGAAGAAGAACATCTAAATTTAGATCATAGTTTCATCTTTTTTAATAATCCCGCTGTGTGGGATGCGGTATAGAGCAGCCATTATCTCTGTGACCTCAGATAAACTGCAGCGTTTCACTGCTTCGTTTCTGCGTCGTATTATAAAAGCTATTGTGGTTCCCTATGAATAAATTTGTCTCATTTAAGTCTTCCAAAGCGTTTCTTTTTCTTTGGCACATTGTGCTCACTTCAGTCTGGGATCGCGTTGCAACTTCTCCATTTCGATGTCAGTGTAGGAACGGAGAAATAAGATGCAGGAAGACTTTCTATTTTCAAAGTGGTGGTTTTTTTTTTTGCTTTCTCATGCTTTAAATCATGTTTGCTATCTAACAGTTGTTTGACACAAAGCTAATTTTTTGCAGAACTTGGACACAAGTTCTTTAATTATAGTTTTTCTGAAATTGTATGTAATAAATACCTATTGATAGCTTATCAATGGCTTATAACTGTTTCCACTTTCATTAAATGAGATTAAGTCAACGCAGAAATGCACTGCAAAACCACAAAATCTTACAAAGTAATTTTGCTCTAGTTTGAAATGCAAATCTTCAAATAAGATAAAACTCATTTAAAGTAATTTTTTAGCAAAATAGTTTTAAGTAAATAATTCCTTAATATTGATGGAAAGTCCTTGTTCCATTGGCAGGTGAATTAATTTATAACATGGGAACAAGATTTTGTTTTCAGTTAAATAATCTGCCAATGCAAATATGAATTTTTCTTAAATATTAAGGAATTATTTACTTAAAACCAGCCTCTATATCTTGCCAAAAGTTACTTTTAGTTTAGTCTTGTCTTATTTTAAGCGTACCGGGCCAAAAATCCTTGGTAAGATTTTGTGTTTTTACAGTGTATGGAGTCTGTTTTATGTTTTGCTGCTGAAATAAACGAGGTTAGCTGGTCACTCTGAGTGTTAAATAGATTTTTTATTTTTACTCCGCCTCCTGCCGCGCCACCGGCCCCTTAACACCCGATCGCAGCTGCCGCTCGCCGCCTCATGGTGGGAACCACACATGCAGAGGCCATCTGTTCGTCCTCTGGCGTCCTCGCAATTTAGTCTTTCTCAGCCTCCCTCCGTCGTCGCCTGATTATCACAGTCTCCTTTGAACAGACGCTGCTACTGGAATGGGCGAAGCACTGATGGCGACTCCCAAGCTGCTTTTAATTAACTGCTTGGCAACAGCTGGAAACGTCGATGCTTTGAGTTTTTTTTTCATTCTCTCTTCGTCAGTTTGAGTCAGGAATGATGAAGGACGTCACAAGTCCCAATTTGTCCAAGAGAAGAGGCTTCTTGGGTGATCTTCACAGCATCCATGTTGTGCACTGCAAAATGACAAAATCTTACCAAGTGATTTGGTTCACTCTACAGCAAATATCGTAGTGCACTTGAAATAACACAAACTGACTTAAAAGTAACTTTACAGCAAAATATAGAGGCTTGTTTTAAGTAAATAATCCTATATTATTTATGAAAAAGTTCTTGTTACATTGGTAGATTATTTACCTTACAAGACATCTGGAACAAGAACATTTACAATATTAAGGAATTATTTACATAAAACAAGCCTCTACATCTGGCTAAAAATGTGCTTTTTAGTTAGTTTGTCTTATTTCAAGAGTGCTAAGATATTTGCACCAAAAATTACTTGGCAAGATTTTGTGTTTTTGAAGTGTATCCAAAGGATTTCGAGCAAATAAAAGCCATAACAGAGATTGAATGTAGAAATATGGGGCACTTGAAGTAAATCTGACAGAAAATGTCTCAGCTAATGGCTGAGAAACCATTAGCAAACTGGTTGAGAAACCAGTAGCAAACGTTACATTTTGATGATTGTCATCATTACAATCATTAGACATCAGATACGTTGGTCAATATTCCATTCATTATGGTTTTCAGCCCTGGTTTAATGGTGTTTTGACAGTTTGTTCCAAATTTGTGGTGCATAGAAGCTGAACGGTTCTTCTCCTCGTTTGGTTCTGGTTCTGGCAGAAGACCTGAGAGGTCTGGAAGGTTGCTATGACAACAGCAGATCTTTAATGTGTCGTGGTGCTAAGCCGTTCAGTGATTTATAAACTAACAGTTGTATTTTAAAGTCTGCTCTCTGAGCTGCAGGGAGTCAGTTGAAGGAAGTGGGTGACATGCTCTGACTTCCTGGTTTTAGTCAGAACGCCAGCAGCAGCGTTTTGGATCAGCTGCAGCTCGACATTTGATAGTTTTAGGTAGACCCGGTGCAGTAATAAATACAACTAACGATAAATGCATGGATGAGTTTCTATAGATCTTGTTGGGTCATTTGACCTGGAAATGTTCTTCAGGTGACAGAAGGCCGACTTTGTAACCGTCTTTTTGTGTCTCTGAATGTTCAGGTCCAGATATTTTGCTGGTTTTTCCCTCACAGATTTGACTGAGTCTTTGATTTTGTTCCCTGTTGCTTCTGTCTTATTTTCTGTTCCTCATTTCAGCACAAGAGTCTTTTTATTTCCTGTGGGGTGTTTTTTTCCTCCCCTCCTCCCTTCATTCTGCAGTAGATTAATATTTTGGGACTCTAATAGACTTAATATTGAGCGCTAACTGTGAAAGCGGTATAATTTCACGATGTCCTCGGGGAAACAGAAATTAATTGGCTCATTTCTGACGCTCCGTCTGTCTTAAGTATTTTGGTTAAGAACCTCGACAAACTGCTCCACAAATAGGTGGATTTTATTTTTTTTAATTTCTTACAGCTGAAGGATGAGAACATACTGGGTGGATTTGGGTTTTGTTTTGTTTAAGCTGCAGGTCCATGGGGAAATGTAGTAGACTTTCAGTATACGTGTGGAACTGAAGAGTATACTAAGTACACTACGTTTATCCAGGGACGCCTGCTGGACGACAAATACGATAAAAAAAACGGAAAAATGATTCAATTTGACTCAAATATTTTAGCATTGTGACTGGTAGATTTTAAAGTGTATGAAATAGCTGGTTACTTGATTTCGACTGTATCTATTTTGCAACATTTTGCTATTATGAATCTTACACTCAGTTACATCTGGGGTTCCGCAGGGCTCCGTTATTGGGACATTTTTATTCAACACCGATAAGATTGGAACAATTAGTTCCGTTTAACACAACAAATACAGAAGGTAATATTAGTAAACTTAAGATTATAGTGTGTTGTATAAAATTGTTTTATTTTGGTTATATTGTGTTTTTCCTTCTGATGTTTGTTTTTTATTTGGGTTTTTTGTGTCTCATTTTATAATTTCTCCAGAATAAGTTTATACATTACAAAATTAAGTTTTTAAAACAGTTTTTTGGACATGATTTTATATAATCTGAGTTCCAGTGGCCTTCTGAAATATTTCTCATGGTTTTTTTTCTACATATTTGCTTTCCTCTTCTTCTGCCCACCTTTTTGCTTTTCTTTACCTTCTTTCCTGACTTTTCCCTCTTTTCATTGAGGGAAAAGAGGGAAAACTCCTGGCTTTATATCCATTTCCTTTCTACCTTCTCCTTTATAATTAAATTTATTCATTTCTTTACTCCTAATTTATTCTTCAATTCTTAATTTTTCCCTTCTTTTTCTCTTTTCCTCCTTTAGGCATCTTTGCCTTTCATCAACTTTTCTTCTCTTCTGTTTTTCTTATTCCTCCAGTTTATTTATTCTCTTTGAATTCTTCCTCTTTCTAATCTATTGTTCTTCTTTCCTGACTTTTCTTCTGAACTCTGATGTTTTTCTTTCACCTCCAGAGAATTTAAAACATCTACAGGCCATTTGAAAGGACAGTTTTTTTTTGTGATTTACAGAATAACAAATAACTGAATCTCCTTTGATCCGACAATCATCCTGCACAACTGTAAAAACAAATCTGTTAGCGAAACATAAAAAAAACTGCAGTAACTTTAGATAAATCTCTACTTTTGGGTTTTATTTCAGCTCTTCGTCTTTCTTGGTCCATCCCAATGTTTAGCCACTGGTTGCATTTCCATTCTCTCTGAAAATGTATTGCACTTTATTTGTTTTTGAGTGAGAGAAGCTTTTTCGTCTTATTGTCTTTATGCTCATAAAACTGTCTTTAAACGAACAGAGTCCAAAGTAAAATTAATAACAAAGCCTGTTTGCATCTGGAGTTTTGTTTCCACTGAAATGTCCCAGTTTAGACACTAAAATCCTCCTCAGCGTCAGAATTTTGACTTTTTTAATTTCAGAATTGTCACGTTTTTCTCTTAATATTTTTTTTCAGAGTCTTGTCTGTTTTAATTTCAGACTTCTTTTTTTTCTCAGTAATTTGACCTTTCTGATATCAGAGTTCTGAGATTAAATTTCTGAGAATTTGGTAGAATTTCAATTGTTTTCTCAAAATTTTGACTTTTGTAATTTCAGAATTCTCTCAATTTTTTTCAAAATTAACTTTTGTAATTTTAGAATTCTAACTTTTTTCTCTGAATATTTTTTTCTGAATTTTGACTTTTCTAATTTCAGATTTCTGACTTTTTGTTCTTAAAATTTCAAATTTTTTCTTAAAATTTTGACTTTTATTTCAAATTTGTTTTCCAAAATTTTGATATTTTTAACTTAAGAATTATGACTTTTTTCTCAAAATTTCGGTTTTCTAATCTCTGAATTGAAAATTTTTTTTCTCATATTTTGCAGAGAAACCAGTTCCTTCTTATATTTTGACTGAAACAGCAGGACAAGATTTGTTTAAATTAATTAATAAAATAATTCTCCTCTGTTAGTCAGAGTTACTCGTTTTTTACAGCTGCTGCTTGTGTTTGTGTGCAGTTTCACAGATGTTTCCGGGCCTTCTTCTCCTGCTCCGCTCCAGAACCAGGCTCCACCTTAAAGACATTTTCTCGGCCCACCAAGACGTTCCGCTCTGCGCGGCCGGAGAGGGACCACCAGGTGACGGCAGCCGCCCCGTCCACGGCGCCGCCGACGCCCGTCCGCGGGTCGTCGGCGAACAGCGGCTGCTCTGCTGCAGAACCTCCGTCTGCTGCCCGACCCAAACCCAAAGTGATTCTGGTGGCTCACTACAGGGAATAAAGAGACGCAGAACAAAGGGAGCAGGTCTCCGAAAAGACAAAGCATCTTTTTTAGCAGAGAACCGAACATGCAGAACATGAAACCGGGCCGTTTAATCCCGGTGGATCCGAGAACAAACGCTCTGTGAAGCTTTGTGTACAAAGCACACTGAAGATGTGAGATTAGGGCTACACGCAGTGCTTTGTGTTGACATTACACACCTTTCGCTTCTGGATTTACAGACCGAATCCCATTCAGAAGAATAACACAAACACAGAGGAGAGCGGAGGGATTCTTCCTGGATCCACATCTAAATGTCTCTGTGTTGGTTTGTTTTGGCAGCTGTTTGTTGTTTCAGTTCACCTTGTAGAAATGTTGCAGTTAAATTAACTGAGGATAACTTGTTTTTATTGTCCTCAGATATTTGGGCTTTGAAATGTTTTTGCCTAGATTTACAGAATCTGCTTGTGAACTCATTCAGTAACCCAATAATTAGCCTTCATAAGGACTTTATTTAGTTTTCACAATTTGTCAGATGTTTTTATAGATTTCATGTTTCTAACTGACACAAAGAGGAGGGTGAAGGACACAGGTTTAAGGTTTAAAGATTTGAAGAAATAAAACCCCAAAATGTACGTTTTTCTTCAGTCGCCTCTCCTCTGACATCTACGGAAGGCAATTAGGGCCATTGAAAAAGGTACAAAAAATAAATCCCAACATTTTTCTTTTAATTTTTACTTTTTCAAACTTGACATTGTTTAGACTTTTTTTTTTTTAAATGTTGACTTTATTTCGTCTCAGAATTATTTCTTACTTAGTTTTGAGTTCTTCAAAATAGTTTTTCTTAGATTTTTTTTTCCCCACAGAATTTTGGCATTCTTTTCCTCATAACACTGTTATAAAAAATGTTATGTTTTTTCAGATTTCTAACATTTCCTCAATTTGTTTTATTAGAATTTGGACTTTTTTTCTCATAGCTTAGATTTTTGCTATGAATCAAAAGAATTGAGTTCTCAAACTTTTGATGTTTATTTTCCCAGAAACGTTTTGGACCATTAAATATTATGTCTTTGTATTGTGTTGTATGGGTTGGAAAGGACATGCAAATTATCTTATTTTGCTTTTATTTATGTTTGACGTAATGTCCCAACTCCGGTGTAGATACCTGAAATTTCTACATTAATTTTATTTATCACCAAGTGTTTGTGCTTCAAGAAGCAAATTTATGAAAGCAGGAAATTATTGCTTTCTTTCTGTTCTCATTGACCTGGTGTTTTATTGTTTAACCTAAAATGAACTTGATATTAAATTTCACAGGGAGTCGTTCTGGGAAAGCAGCCAAATTACACACAAAATAAACAGCTGTATAAACAGAGTATTTTTATAATTTATAGTGTCATAAACATGATGCAGCATTAGTCTCTTTCACAGTTTCAGTCTTTTTCAGCTTTATTTTCTGTTTTTATTGCCATAGTGTCTCCACAGCGTTGGAGATTATTCCCGACCGGTTTTATAAAAACTGAACCTTTTCTTTTATCCTGAAAAATGCAGATTTTTCTCTTCTTGAATCACTAATATCAATAAAAAGCTTCAAGTCATTAAAAAATAAATGTTTCTTTCTTCTGTGTTGATTTATTTGTCGTTCATCCTTATTGTTCCCACAAAAACACCGTAATAGTCCTTTAACCAGTTGTAGATGCACTTTGATTTAGCTAGCTAGCTTAGCATAGCTTAGTTTTGGGCTGGAGCTTCCAGGAAAAGTTGGTGTAAATTTGGTCATTTTCTGTCTCTAGATCATTTAACATTTGTCTTAACTAAATTTTAAAGGAATAAATCATCAGTTAAGGCCAAACAGGTATCATAATGACGCAAAGGTTACATTTCATGGGTTCAACATTTTGAGATACTTATGTTTTTTCCTCTTAAAAATAATTTTAAATGTTTAATAAGTCAAGTTTTGATTAGCAAACATGCTATATATTTATTCCAATGCTATTTACTGACCTGATTAATGGCTGCCTGATAAGACAGCTAGCTTTAGCTTTAACGAGGCTAATAACTAGCATTGTCTCTCGTTTCCCAAATGATATATTTATGACCCCAAAGACTTGTAGGAAAATACTGTGAGAATTAATAAGTGACAAACATCCAAAGCCCACTGACATTTAGAATGGCCTAGTCAAAGTCTGGACATAAATCCAATTGAGATGCTGTGGTAGGACCTTAATTAGGCTTTTGATGGTTGAAAACTCAACAATGTGGTTAAATAAAAGCCAAAAAATTACTTTTTTTGCAGAGATACGTTGGTTTTCAAAGCTGTTTTCCAACATTGTGTTTCTTTTATAAAACTCAGATTATCTTCAAATAATATTTTCTTAATGATCTGAAACAAAAAAAACTAATTATATGAAGCATTAAAAAGACTTTCAAAGTGCGGTAGTTGTTTATTTTTAATGAGCCAAACTATAATAGGAAATGAAACTCTTTGCGATAAAATTCTTTTAAGCAAAGGAAAGATGCCAAACTTCTTCTTGTCCCCTCATTTAGTTATTTCCATATTTCTAAATCTTTTTGTTGAGTTACGGTGTTGATTTTAATTTATTTGGAAGGCGTATTCCTGGTTTAGGGAAACAGTTTCTTCATGTCTCCCATTTCCATCCCAGAAATTTGGGGAATTAGTTAAAAATATGAACCAATTTAATCAGTAATTTCATGCTGTTCAGATAAAAGAGGGTTTTGCCAGATTTTACAACCGTAAATCCAGCCCGACTCCTTCCAGTTCTCCTTTAAAACGTCTTTCCAACCTGGAACTGACAGTCAACATTTCATTGAACTGATATTTTAAAGTCTTTATCATCCTTAAGAAAAGGTTTAAGAAACACTGCAGTTGTACATCTGTGTCTGTGTTGTGCCTTCATGCATTTCTGTGAAACATAAACAAGTTCATGTCCCAAACAGATGCCTCCGTCTTTTCATTTTCTTAGTTCAAAGCAGAGCCAGAGTAAATTTGTCTTTCTTCAGAGAGCGGCGCACGTAGATTACTTTCTCCTCTCTACATATTAACGCATGCTGATTAATCCAGGAATTATAATAGGGAGGAAAGCAGATTAAGGATTCTGTATAACAGCCTTCATCTCAGCGAGAGCCAAACACAATTCGCAGTGTTGTAACGCAATGCTATGAGTTATGTTTAGGAATGAACAGGGAAGGAAGGCTAACAGTGCATAATAGGAGGTTTACAACTTTATATATTTTTAATTTTTCCCACAAACAATGTCCAGAAATCGGTTTAGGAAACTCAATCAAGCTGTTTTTGGTGGTACAAAAATCGCAAATTGCATATTCATGGGGGTGGGGAAGTAATAATTTAACTTTCCAGAAAAGGTTTATGTAATAAACATTTTAATGTATTAATTCCAAACTTTTATATGCTCAAATTTCTAATATCAGTTTACACGCGGCTGTCTCAAAGCTAACGGCTCGAGGCTAACGGCTCGAGGCTAATGGCTCAAAGCTAATGGCTCAAAGCTAAAGGCTCGTGGCTAACGGCTCAAAGCTAATGGCTCGAGGCTAACGGCTCAAAGCTAACGGCTCAAGGCTAACAGCTCAAAGCTAACGGCTCGAGGCTGACAGCTCGTGGCTAACGGCTCA
>VMRN01000006.1:2579081-2646089 GCA_010277015.1 Poeciliopsis turrubarensis
TAACAGCTCGAGGCTAATGGCTCAAAGCTAACGGCTCGAAGCTAACATTATAAATTCATGTTCAATATGTATGAAAAGCACAATCATTTGTACATTTTGCAATATACTTCAAAATATTACATATATATGTAATATTATATATTAAATATATGTAATATATATAATATAATATATGTAATATTCATGTAGTATTACATGAATATTACATGAATATATAGTAGGTTGTATAATACTTGTATAATCTATATAATGACCTAAATTACACATATTTTTTTTATGTTTGCTCCCATTTATTAATAGTAAGATTCTTTCTCAAAACAGTCTGTCATCTTCCTTGTCTCTCCTTTCATCTGTTGATCAGCTGCTTTGAGAGGAAATTTATCTCACATTGACATTAATTTAATTTTAACCGGGAAATGATGCTGCTGTACCGTCACAGATTGCCCAAAGGCAACGCAAACAGCTTGTGTGTCTTTGCTATTTAGGGACCTTTTTAAAAACACTCAACCATCCACTTGGATAGAAACTCTAAAATGGCAGGAAAACATTATCTGAGGTGATACCTACCTATTGTTTTCACTTGCTAAATTGAAGAAAAACTTCTCTTTCAAGAATGAAGTGCATCACTGTCATTGATTGGGGTTTGATTTTAGCTTCTTCCTGCCATATGTGCCCTTGGGCAAGGCACCTAACATCAAGTTCCTAGTTTGAGCAGCTAAATTTGTATTTCAGGGAAGGCTGAAGTGAGTTGTTTCCTGTTGCTGCAATGCTTAACAAAGAACCTCTTATGATGAACACACACAACTGAATGCAAGTTTAGTTTCTGCACTCCCAAAAGGAACAACTGAACATGGATAAAAATGTGCAATATAAATATTTAATTCAGGATTAACGATGTGGAGAAAGACGGTAAGGAAAGAAATGCCAACAAGGTAATTAAAGTTTGCAGAAAAAACACTGTCGATCAAGGTTTCTGTCTCTGTAAAGGTTTGTGAGAATCCAGGCTCATCAATTCAAAACTCTTGCACAGTCCTGTAGCCATCCTTAAAAATAAGGATCAAACTTTAAACCTAATTATATTAGGTTTTTGTTCAATAAAAGAACAAAACTGGGATACTGATGTGTATCTTATAATTTTACATGCTCTGTCGAGGCATCAGCTGTAATAATTTGACCTCAGCAACATGAGGATGAAGATAAACATGGCTCCTTTCAAACAAATGCAAGGACAAAGAGAATTAAAAAGATTAATAATCTCAATTCAAGGGTCCATGTGTTGCCAGAGCAAAAAAAAAAAAAAGAACAGAAGAAAGGGTATCGAGATAAATTTAATGAACTGATTATTTGGCAGATCCTCTGCCAGAAGAATCTCCAACTCGCCGTCCGTAACTGAAAAGTCAAAACCACTGGGAGTAATTTAGGAAAAATGACTAACTATCTGTGCAAAAATCACCACATGAATCCTCATTAGTGCTTCAATTAAGAGAAACGAGAAGTTCAAAATGTCGAGAGTGAAAGTGACCGCTGAAATTTTACAGCGTTTGCAGAAACTCTCTCTGCTTTCTCCATTTTACTCTCAGAACCTCCCCTAAAAATGTATAATTATTTGTTTTAAATCTTAAACGTGACCTATAATGCTTCCTTAAAACATTCAAAACATGTTCATCACATTGTTTGCACAAAATCGTTCTTAGATAATCAGATTTTAGGCTGGCCAGTTGAGCTCCTTTCAGAAGGCGATCCACTGGGGTTGCTAGGTAACAGGCTGGAGTTTCGCTGGGGTTGCTAGGTAACATTTCAGTTAAACAACCTAGAGGTTTTTGAAACATATTCTTTTCCAGGCACCAAAAAACATAAAACTTTTTGCCAAAAAAATTTCTGGATAGTTTTTTCAAGTTTTCAGTTGAGGCTCAAATGGAAGCGTTAAAAATGTAAAAAAAAAAAAAAATGTGACCTTTGCATAATAAGTCAATTCTCAGCAGATAATCCGGAGAATATCTATGCTCAGATGTGGAACAGTGTACCTCTCCTTCATTTATGGTGAGGAAGAGATCAAGTTTAGAAAACCACATCTACTGTCAGTTAATTAGATTTCTTTTGCTTGAACTAGGACATTCACCGAAAACATATTTTATTCGATATCATGACGTGTAAACAAAATTACAACAACAAGCTGAAATATATGGTGAGGTAACCTTTCTTTATATCATCCATTAGGATTGTAACTGACACCAGACGGCCACTTTTCTGAGAAATGCACCCAAACAGGAAGTGTGTGTGTTTGACCAACATAATATTGTGTGTGTGTGCGTGTGCATGTGCGTGTGTGTGTGTGCGTGTGTGAGTGTGTGTGCGTGTGTAAAAGCCAGATCTTGTGGTTCTGCAATATAAAAAATGCTGTCCCAGTGGCTCCCACACTTGTCAGAGCCTCTTAAAACAGTACATCACCTTATAATTGCTGCTGATTGTCACAGGAAAATCGTTTATCCCCCATCATCCATGGCCATGCTAGCTAGCTAGCATTAGCGTTAGCTTTAGCGAGGATGAGGTAGTTTTTCGGCTGAATTAAAATCAATCAATCACAATTTGTAACTGTTTTTTTAACCCTTTCAGTGACTGAAAGTGCATTAAAAAAGTTTTTTTTGAAGAACTTCCTTTGAATAGTTTAGCTTCCACCATCAGCTGCGACTTTCAGATTTAATTTGCAGAGCCATTGAACTGTTAGACCTTCAGCTGAACAAAGGACTCTCATACAATAACAGCAATCCTATCGATCCCTGATCAATATTAAACGCAAGGCCATAGTTTCAAAGGAGAACTGATCACAGCTTTTACCCCAGAGATGGAAAGGGAAGAAACGAATCCAAACTCAAGAGAGAAACACTGTTCAGATTTATGGTTGTTATTGTCAGAGCAGAAAATCAATTTCCCTTCCTAGAGCTTATTAGTGTTTGCTTTGAAAAGAAGCGCTTATAAGTGCTGAAAATCTGCCAAATCTGTTTAAGTTGATTACGAAAATATGTAAAAAATAATAATGAAATTAGCACATATGAGGGGAAAGATTCAGCAAATGGGAAGCAGATAAAAGAATTTAACAGTTTTGCTTTAACCAATCATGCAAAATGCATTAATTTACATTTAATTCAATCTTTCATCTTCCTATTTTTATTTGTGGCATCCCAGAAATCAAGCATGGATCTTTTATTAATAGAGTTTCACATATCAGGACTTAATGAAGGTAAGATGACTGGATCAATTGAGCAGAAAGCTTTTTGTGCTCAGGAATCTTTATTCAGACCTGAAACTTTCCTCAAAGTGTCCAAACATTCACTCTATTTTTAAGGGTTTCCAGCTTTGTGCAGCAAATAGGTGAGAAAGTAAATGACAGACTGCAAGTTAAATGCGGAATAAATAATGAGGGAGACAGATGTGAGCTATTACAGGAAGGGAGTTGAGAAGCAGCTGAGAAATGTGTGATAATGATCACAGAGGGAGGCGAGTAAACCACAGTCACCAAGAAGCTTTAGACCAGCCCTCATTTTCTGTATTTCCTTTCTGAGCAGCCAAACTTTTCAAAAAGTTTTCCTGATCAACAATCGTTCAACCTGCAGGAAGGTTTGTAAAAGAAAAGGGAAAAACAAGTCGAGGGGGGAAGATTAACACGAAATAAAGACCACAAAATTCAAAAGTACAAAGAAAATAACAAAAAATAAACAAATGAATAAATATAAAAGAATAAACATAAATGGAAAGATTACTGACAAAGTGGCAACAATGAAAAGAATATAAGATCTGTGAAATATAAACATGAAGAAATGATCACAATACAAACACACACAAAAGGGGCTACAAATTCAACCTTGACTTTCTTCTCAATACTTTCACATGAACTTGAATCTTGGAAACATTTCTGATTCAAATTGATGCTAATATAAAAATACACTGAGGAAAAAACAAACTCCTGCTGCGATAACCTTTAATTTGTTCAGACATCAGCAAATTTATTGTCTTAAGAGCACAAAAATATTATAAACTACAGTAAAATAAAATTTATCAACAGAAAAACTTAATTAATTCATTACAAATATTTCAAGGCTTAAATCAAGTATTGACTCATATTTCTGGCTGAAAATTTAAGTTAGTTTTGTCTTCTTTCGAGTGTACTAAGATATTTGGACAAGTTATTAGGAGTTATCAGAGGTGACATGTCTTCACCCATTTATGACTTACATTTCACTTTAATGATGTCAGAAGAGTGAATGTATTTAATCTGTAATCTGTAATCTGTATGTCTTGTGGGACTTAAACATTTTGTCTATGAAGCATTTTCTTCCTGCTCTGATTGGACCAGAGCTGCCAGTAATCTGCCACGTCTCAAACACACAACAAACATGCAGCTTCTGATTTCTGCAAAGAAACATCGAAAGGCCAAAGTTGAGTAATGAGAATATTCATCACAATAAATAAATAGCAAACAAACACACCTGAGTTGAACTCACACCTGGACGGCTGCAGCAGCAGAGCTTCGTGCTGCTTGTTTATTATTATCATTATTATTATTCATCTATCATCTTTCACCTTTGACCCCTCTCTGTGCCGTGGCTGATCGGAGAGATGAAGACAAATGCGGCGGCTCGTCCCTCTCTGGTCTCCTTGACCGACACTCGTCCTCCCGGGATGTGACTGTTTTCACTTTTTGCTCTTCAGTCCTGGTTTTGTTTTGTTCTCCAAGAAAATCAAAATGCAACGTCAAGAAACTGAAGCACAAACCTGGAACCAAAAACAAGATTAGAAATTAAATTAAAGGCAGCAAAGACATTTTTGACACTTATTACGACCAGTAATGGGGGTTTTAATTATGATTTTCAGCTTGTTTATTCCTGTGGTGTACATCACAGGAGTCCAAAGTGTGGCCCGGGGGCCGTTTGAGGTCCTTGAAATGACTGTTTTTTGGACTAAAAGTTAAGATTTTGGCCAACAAGAAAGAAAATTGATGACCAAAAGAAAGTTTTTCTTTTCCCTATTTATGTTTTGGATCTTCAATTATATAATTAAAAAAAATAAATATGTATTGCTGAGTATGTAAAAGTAAAGAAGAACAAAAAACATCAAAATAAGCGACTTTTTGTATTTTAAATTTGATCAAATTTGTGGCTCTACAATAGTTTGGACAACACTTTTGTATACAAACCCAAATTTTCTATGTTCTCTTTCACACAAAGATTAAAACAGAAATTTTGCAGCCAATCTTTGCCTTTGCGTGATTCAGTATTCGCTGATTCCTTGAGAATATTTAAAGACACGTCTCATCCGCAAATGGACCGGAGACATTTGGGACGCACAGAAAGACGTCCAGAAACTAAACGTCTTACAGGATGTCAGACTTCTGCTGGACTCTGATGCTCAGAGCCAATGGCCGCTCCACTTCCACCAACACTTCAGCCTTAATTTCCAGAACATTTCATCACTTTCCCCTAATTAAATGCTGAAAGTCTGGCACTCTGATGGAAGTGAATTAACATGAGTTTTGGAAAACAAACACTTCCCATTGGCTCTGCAGGGAACAAACCTGAACATGGCTGCCTGGCGGTGCTTTCCTGTTTTGTGATTCACATTTAATCAGATGCGGTGCTAGTGAGGGCCGTGGCTCATATTTCAGCGGCAGAATGATGAACGAGAGCTCCGGCCGAAGGATGCGTGATGAACATGGAGGCGTTGCCAGGATAGCAGCAGGAGGTCTGCAGATCTATCAAACCAAGGTTAGAAACTTCTCCAGTCTCTCCTCAAATCTTTAAATATTCACTTTTGGTTCATTTTTATCGCCCCAAGAACCAGGAAGAATCCAAACTCAAACTCCTCTCACAGAGTTTAGAAAGATTATAAACTCACAAACAATTATTTCCAATATTCGTAACATATCAGAGCGATTAATGGTGACCTTCATGTAAATTTGGTTTCAGTCTTTGAGCAACTCTGCAACATGAGGATAAGATGTGTCTTTGTTGCCTTTCTCTTTCCTCGGGGAAAGAACAGCTTAAAAACGGCAACTGGAACCAGCAACAGAGAAGAGCAACCAGCAAAATAAGATCTGCTCCACTGAATTAGAGCCCATAAACCTTTCACTGAACCAATAAGTAACGAGTAACATATCTGGAAGAATCACAAAAATACGAGAAAAAGCTCCAAATAAGGCTGGCCGATAAATTAATTTTAACATTTAATCAAATTGTTATTTTTTTGAGGATTAAATTTGTGAAAAATCTGGATTATTTTTCACCAATGGACTCATTGAGTTACTGTAGTTTAGAGGGCGGCCATCTTGTTTGATGGCTCTAATGCTTCGTTGTGGAGTTGACTTGAATTCAAAGTTCAATTAATTTATGCAGATAATGTCCTAATATTACTGGAGAACAGTCCTGGTATCGGGAGAATAATAGTAATTGTAACTTTATAAGAACTTCAGCACAAAAAGCAAAAGTTAAAACAAGGAATGTTGTGAAGTTATACTTTGGTACAAATTTTACAGATGATACTTGAAGTAATCTTTTAATGCATCAGTATCAAATATTTAATAATAGCAGGACTTTGAAATTATTGTACAATTATTTTCTTGTAATTAAACGAAAATTCTCGTAGCTTGGCTTGAGTCACAAAAGGGAGGATTAAATAAAAGACACATTTTGGAGTCTTTTTTTTTTATTAAAGAAAGAAAGAAAAAAAATCAATTAAAATCAGAAATCAAATCTGGTATGAAAAAATCTGAGATTTTATTTTTAAGCCATATTGCCCTTCATTTAGCAATAAAAACACTCCGATCCTCAGAATGAAAGATGGTGGAATAGAAATTACACTTTAACATCAAAACATGTACAAAATGAAAATAAAATTAACCGTGTCGCCACTCAAGTTGGAGACAAGTTTGAGTTTAAATCCCAAAACATTATTTTCAAAGTGTCTCCTGACTGTGTGGCCTAAAAATAAACAGTGACTCACTGTCTTAAAGGCTGAGGCAAATTGAAGCTGAAGTTGTGTTTATGGTGGGTGTAAGCTAAAAATAACTCATACAACTTCACTCCATGAGTCTTATTTAAGTAAAAATAAGAGAAATAAAAAAGAAGCAGAAGAATGTCCTTTAAGTAATAGAAACACCACACTGCTGTTTCAAAAATAAACAAAACAAAGGGAAATAAAGCCAAAAGGAACATATATTTTGGCTTCAACTAAACAGATTTAGCAGTTCTGAAACATAATGGAAAGAAATGGTCATCACTTCAATTTCTTTCCCATAAGTCAGATATTAAGCAAGCAGGAATGAGTGAATCTTCATCAGAGGAGTAAAAATATCTGCATAAAGTAACATGTTAATTATGTTTATTGCTGTGATGTTAAAGCAGAATAAAATGCGTTCAGCAGTGGCATAAAAGGAGATGGAGATTGTATCTTTAAGTTGAGACAAGACTCATTAATGTAGAGAAACTTTTATATTAGCTGAATGTAGCAACATTTTATTTGCATTTTTGTTTCCAAGTAGATTATTAGCGAAGTAGTGACCAGGTAATACAGAAAAAACATATATTTAGGGATTTTGTGTGCAAATGAGTCAAATTAGGCGAAATTAGGCAAAGTTTTGACCACTAGATGGTTGCAAAGTGCCTTCACCGTAACCTTTGTTATGTGTAAAATATGCATCAATAGGGTTTAGTGGCATATCATCTTGGTTATCTGCTACTTTGATACAAACTGGGAAATAAATACAGGCGCAGTAGAAGGTTTTTGTTATAACAGTAATAAAAAATACATAAAAGTTCAAAAATGACACAAAACTATATCCCAAAGTATGACTATTTCACTGTTTTGACATTTCTTGTTTAAGAAAGAACATGTTTTGGATATGACAAAATTGTTTTAGTTAGGCATCAAACAGAAAGCAAAACAAAAGTAATAGAAAACATATTATGGCTTTATTAAAAACAAGAACGCATATTAACACTAGTCTGTCTTTAGATGTTCATTTAAAGATTTATTTTCCACATTAATGTATTTATACGTTGTCACATTGTGTTGTAAGTCACCATGTACCGGCTTAAAACTTAAGTTACTGCATCCCTGAGCAACACTCAGTAATGAGGCTAATGAGGGACCTTTAGTTTATCCCACATTTAAAGGGCATTAAGTCATATGTGACCTTTACCTCGCGACACAACTCAGCATGAACACACACAAATCATACACTGCACTGTTCTTGTGTTCTCCTTTCTGACTCGGAAAAGAAACGAGTCCTGACAGGTCAGTAGCGTGTCTCATAATCAGCGACCAGCACTGAAATATTCCTGCACATCTAAAGGCCATGAGGTCGTCCTGTTTTAGTCAGAAACCTGCTGTGTTCCTTCACTTCTCAACCTTTTCCTGTGATTATAATTTTCACATTTCTTCTCACTTTGTCATAATATGCGGTGGAGAGGTGGTGAGGAAGACGCCTTTTATCACCAGATCCTGATTCTCGACCCAAAGTGATAGAAGAAACACCTTCTTATGCTTGGTGGGGAATCAGGCCCCATCATGTCAAGTCCTGCTGTTTGTCCGGTGGTTTTTCTTTTCACTGATTTTACTTTATGATGATCTATGTGGACCAAAACAATGAAAGTGCTTTGTAGGACTTTAGTGTGGACACCCTATTAAATATCTATTCTATTTTGAGAAATCTTTTGTGTCTCTACAAAAGAAAGTTATAGATTTTAGAGGAGCAAAATTCAAACTTTTTCACATTTTTATATTTCCTTCTAAAAACAGACCAAGCACTTAAAAAACCCACCAAGCCATTCTTTTGGCATTGAGGTAAATTTTTTTAGTGTTGATTCAAAAACATTACAAATATTAAGTCACATTTCACTGGCGCTGCAGCGTTACCTAGCAACCCCAGCAAAGCCCAGCACCGTTACCTAGCAACCCAAGAGGAACTCCAGCCTGATTAGTCAGTTAAATGTATCAGTATTTTCTTGTTTTATCGCCTGAAATATCTTTAGCTTTAAGGAGATTTCATTCTAATTTTGAATTATGAACATAGATACACATAAATGGTGTGTGAAATTTTGCAGAATTGCCTCAAAACCGATAATTTTTTTGGTGTCTGAAAAATGAGCCGTTTGAAAAACCGCCTGATTGTAAAGTCATGGAGGACATGGAGGCCAAGCATGTCCTCTGTTGAATTTTAGACGCATCCGTTCAAAGAACATTGTTAATTTTACATTGTTTTATTCGTTTTCAAGCGGACAGAAACTTCTTAGTCGAAAGTGAAGAATTACACACTCACGCGTTACATTTTGTAGTAAATATAGAAAGGTTAAATTACGTAGAAGGCAGATTTGGGACCTGACAACATTCCCGTCAATAACAGCAGAACAACTTTCAACTAAATAAACATTAGGGCTTAGCCTTATTTAAGTAGCTAGATCAGATTAGCTGTTAGCTTTATTGTTTTAAGTGGAGTTCGATAAGTGAGTCTACTGGACTGCTGGTAAGTCACTGACTGCTCCTGCTATTATTTACAGTTTTTCCTATATTGTTGTAAAAACTGTTGGTTTTTTCATGCACAAACATACAGGAGCTCTGTATGTGTTTTAATTTATCCTGCTCAGCTGCATATTTCTTCGAACTCTAACTTGAGAGTATTTTTTCTCTTCAATTTAGCATTAAATTGTCTCTCATTACTTTTTAAAAAAATGTATATAAATATATTTTACGACTGTGTGAATCTTCCATTATGCCTGTCACTTAAATGCAGGTTCACCTCAATTTTCCCATTGAGGAACATTAAAGGCTATTTTTATTCTAGTCTAAATCATTTTCTTCTCGCCTAAAACTACAAGTTCTTAATAAAAGATTAAACTTGGCCTTTTGGAGCGCTCTGTGTAACATGATATGTTTAAAACATGATCTTTCTTAAATAACCCTGTGACCTGAAGAATGTTTACTGAACTTTGTGGAAAGTTTGATTTAAGAAATGACAACAGTGCAGCCTAAAAGTGACAGATGTATAAATATATTGTTTGTCTTCCTTTACTGTAATTGTTAGTTGAGCTTTTTATTGTGTTTTAACTCCTTACTGCACAAAACATTAAGAGAAGATAACCATCTGAAATTACAAACTCAACTTTATACTGACAAAAGATTAGAAGAGGAAAAAAACAAACCAAAAAAAACCCCAATTTGACCTTATATTAGATGTTCACTTTGTCTTCAGTCTTCTGTATTATTATTTGAACCTGTTTTATATTCACTGAACTGTAATCAACGTCTGATCATTGTGTGGAAATTTGATTTGCCACATTCTGGCGACTGAACGGTGAAAAACAACGCAAACACGGGAACGCCAGCTCAGTGAAAGTACAGCCTGAAAACGTTAATGACTCATATGCCAGAGTGTGAACACCGAGAAGACAAAAGCCTTCAGGACTGTTCTGTGTTACTCTGATATGCATAATTTATTTCCTCATAATTCAGAGGGAAAATATCTACTAAAGCTGATCCCTGTCCTCCATGTTGCAAGTTTGCTCTGAAGGAATTCACTATCTGTAATTCTTAGTATTTTAAACACGATTAAGACAAATATGTGAAATTTGGGATGGATTAATTGGAGCTGAAATAAATTAACACACTTAAGGTTGAACCCTGGGCAAAGAAATATGTAATCTCTTCTCCGGTAAATTTACTTTTGTTGCAAAAATCCTCAAAATATTTTACAAAACATCTGAATATCCTGTAAATATAAAACATATTAAACCTTAATGTACGTGCTGATGCTGTTGTAACCACTAAAATAGGTTTTCATATCAAGTAGAGGAACTGAACTCTACTTTGATGACACAAGACAAGCAGAGCTAATTAAGCTAAGAAAAAACTAAACCAGGATAACTATGATTATGCCACCATAGACAAGCTAAAATAAAGCATGCTGAGCTAAGCTATGCTAGCTAGCCTAAACTAAAGTCACGAAACTACAATAAGCTATACTAAGCTAAACTAAATCATACTAAACTGAGTGTTCAGTAATAATAAAAAATGTATAAAACCCAAATTAAACTAAACAAGAAAGATAAACTACTAAGATAATCTAAAATAAGTTGAGAGAAGCTAAGCTAGGCTAACAGGACAATACATTTGGAAAGTATTCACTGCATATCACTGTTATGCTACGGTTTTATTCCAAATTTTATCAAATTAATTTCTTTTCTCCACATTCTAAAATGTGGAAAATGTGAAGTGCTGTGAAAATCTTTCACATGTAACTAAATTAAATTAAGCCAAAGTAAAGCCACGCTAAGCTACGCAACTAACCTGTATTAAACAAAGCTAATCACATGAGTCAAGTAAGCTACATTACAATAACTAAACTAAGATCATATCAAATGAAATGCTATGTTTGATGTTATTTGTTGTCAGATTTGCTTTTATCTCAACTTGGCATTTCCCCTTCAGTGCCACCAATAACGATGTAAAGCAACTCCTCCTGTTCTTCTTTTAATGGATCCTAAGACCAAATGTAATTTCCCTGAATTCACTTGCTGCTTCCCAATTTAGTTAACGTATCCTTCTGAATGGCTTTGGATTGAATTAGCACCGTAATAAACAAGAAACCGACTGATCCTGCTTTAAGAGTAAATGAAAGAAATGAGGATGTTTATTAGACTCAGCATTAATCGGTTTAACTGTCGAATCCAGTGAATATTTAGGACTTTCTATTAGTCCTCCACACAATTAATATTGATTTAAGCACCTTCAGTTATGCCGGACAGGTTTAAAAAGTTTAATTACATGTTTTAAAATGCCAAGTGAGGAAATCGTGATGAGACTAAATCAGGTGGTGCCAGGAATTACTGCCTTCATTCATCCACCTTTCTCAGTTTAAACTCAGTGATAAAAAGCAGGCAGTTTAACAGAAACCTTATGTGAAGAATTACTTTTTTCTCTCTTTTATGCAACGTCTATCAATTTTGCTAGTTTTAAATGACATGTTTTAAAGGGGACCTTTTATGTGAAATTCACATTTTGCTAATTTTTATGCTTCCATTTGGGTCTCAACTGCTTCTAATAAGTGGTTAAAGGGGCAATATTATGCCTTTCTAGGCACATAGTTCCTTTTTATAACATAACCAGGTAACTATGTTAACTTTAATTGTTATTAAAATGCTGTATATATCAAACATGACTTAAAATAAATTTTACTTGGCAATTTAAGACCTTGAAACTGGGCCTATGTCTCTTTAAGAAGCTTCTGCTATTTCTGGTGTCCCACTTTCAGGAAGTTAAGACAACATGGCTCCTCTATTAACCTTCTTACAATGTTTTTACTGTTGTTTTCCTGAAAAGTAGTTCCTGTATGGAGTTCAGCAGATGCACAGTTCTAACAGGTAGTTGCTAATTGCTGCTGGCTAGTCTGAAGGAGCTGAGTGGGTCGTAACCATAAAAGGTCCATGATTATTTCCATGTTCACCAATTATCTTTTTGATCTACACTTTGTTTTTTTCCCTACATGTGTAAATTTTTCTGTTAATGTTGTATTTCTTGTTTTAAATGTTGTTTTTTTTACCTCTGCTCCTTCATTTTTCAGTGAAGAACATTGAATTATATGAGCAGTTGGACAGGGTCTGTAAGATGAAGGTGTCCAATAAAAAGCCTACATTATGGATAAATGATAACTAAGTTAGAGAAATGACCTAATGGAAATATGTTGCTTAATTGATATCGATGCAGTTGCTGCAAAAAGTTGCTGAGTTCCTCTAAATAAAACTCACGAAGTGATTCCAGAGTGTTTTTCTTTTATTGGGACATTCAAAATTAAGAAAGAAATCTTTACAAAATTAATTACTGATAGCAACAGACACGACTTTAAAAGGTCTGAAGTATAGATTGAGAAGTAAATTTAAGATAAGAAAATAATAGTGCAAGAATGAGGTTGAAGGTGGAAGGTAGAAAGCAAAGACACTGGATAGGCCTGAAGCACCTAAAGTCATACAAAGCCGCTGATTTTCATCATCATTACTGAGCGTGCTCCTGCAGCCGGAGGTTATATCTGGACGTCATGTGCATGTTCTTGCTCATTTGCTCTACAAACTTGACCCAAGTCCCATTTCATGACCAGTCTGAGCTGGTTGCTTGCTCCATAAGGCGTTCAAGGTCTGAGCACCATGAACGCTTGGGACCGTGTGTTTAATGTCTGTTTTCACCTGCACATTACTTCTTGCGGTAGTCGTCTGCGTAGGCTCTGTGGTCGTCCTGTTCAGGAAAGCGGTCTCCGTAGCTCCGGAGGATGTCCTGCAGGCTTGGCGTACCCTGCGACTGAGGCGGATAGGCCAAATAAGGCTCTTCCTGACCGCTCTGGTAGGGCTCGGCCTCGTACTGGTCTTGTCCGTGTTGCTCAGACTCTTCTGTTCTGCGGTCCTCCTGAACATGGAGTTCAGGTTGGGGTTGCGCTGGTTCGTAGCGACGCAGGCGGCAGTCACGGTCGTACTCCGGGTCACAGTGAGGGTTGTCTGGTTCCAGGACGCCTCTGCGGTCGCCTTCTGTGTTCTGATGGGGTTGGTAGGGATCAACGGGGTAGGGAGAGTGGCGAGGAGCTCCGGACTGAGGTTGGCTAGGTCTTACTGGGAAGCATTCGCGGTCGTAACCAATGTAGCAGTCATAGCCCTCTTTGGTTTTACCTGGAGGTCCCAGAGAGTGACGCTCCTCCTGGGGCGGCTCCTCGTAACTCGGGTTGGAAAACGGGTACTGCTGCCTGGGCGAGGAAGGACTCTGGCGATTCATGGCTTCCCGGACAGCAGAGAAAGGGTCGTTAGGGTTAGACTCAGGAGCAGACATGCGTGGAGCGTATGGGTCATTATTCTGTGCCTGGGACATGAACTGACGAATAATGTTGTACGGATCGGTAGACTGAGGAGCGGCTGGAGTCGGATACTGTCTGTACATTGCGTACGGATCTGTAACTCTGTTAGCATTAGCATAAGCATCTCTAAACATGGCATAAGGGTCATTCTGCTCAGCTGGAGGAGGAGCTGCACGAATAGACGCAGCATCGTCTCGTTCATCGCCTCTGTACTCCTGTGGGGGGGAAGAGAATCTGGTGGCAGTCAGAGGATTGCAGTTGTCTTCATAAAGAGGGTTGCAAGATCCAGGACCAGCGTGGGCTGAAGGGTTGGGAGCACGAGGAGCCTGTAGGGCCAGATAAGTAAAAAGTTAAAGTGACAGCAGATAAAATGTCATGAATTTGCAATATATTGACAAAAAACATACCACAAGAGAGGCAGCATGGGAACAGTAAGGGTCCCGGAGAGGATCACAGTTGGGGTACTGATGGTAGAGACCAGAAGGTGCCTTTTGAGCTAGTTTAGCTTTGCAGGCAGGGTCTTTCTTGGGGTCACAGCCCAGGTGGCTGTATGACGGTAGGGGTCCGGAAGAGGCACGATACCCATAGGCAGCTCTGAGGTGGTACTGCAGACACTCGACGTCATCAGAAGAGCAGATACGCAACAGCTCCGCCTTCTGCTCCTAAAAAAACGAGAAACAGAGACTGACACGTGCACTTAAGGCAAGAAAACTATCCTTATGCTTTTAGAGCCAATCAAGCTAAAACTCAGCCAATTTCAGTTACCAAACAACTTCTATTTTAAAGTGTATCTAACCCCCCTGAGAAAGTGGTGTTAGATACACTGACAAATTTTAAGTGGGTGGAGCTAAAAGACACCAATCTAGCAACTTTTCATCCAAACTGACAAATCTAATGACTTTAATCAGAGTTTTTAGAGTTTCTTATTGCTTTGTGTCAAAGCTCTATAGAGCAAGTGTTACTGTGAGCCCCTTCCACTTCCTGTCCTGCAGTCAATCTGATTGCTGTCCACCCTGTTGAATGCCGTCAGAGCAGAGGAGACCCTTTCCACAATGCAAATTAAAAAAAGTTGATTTGGTGGGTTAGTTACTCCGTCCAAATGACTGAAAACACATCTTACCTTGGTAAGGAAGGACACTGCAGATGGAGCGTAGTAATAATGGGCCGGCTCCTTCGACTGAGCAGCAGCACGGACATATAAAGGGGCGGGGGCCTTGACTGCTGCTGTGGGGGCAACTGGGACCACCAGGGGCAGATAGGGACTCTTACCCTGGACTAGAGCCATATACAAGCAGTGAGTATCCTTGGTTGGGTCACATGTCTTGACGGGGGCTGGTTTAGGGGGCTCTGGTTTGGATTTGGGCCGGCCGGTGTAAGACGCCACGCAGTTGGGATCATCAGTGTCGGCGCAGGACTTGTATATCTCCCCCAAGTGGCGCAGGTAGGCCTTGTAGGAACGGCGCGCCTCGGCTCGGTTCTTGTTCTGAAGATAGGCCAGATAGATCTTGTCCATTTCCTGAACCTGGAGGTGAAGGGGGTTGTTAGTGGTGAGATGCCTCTATTAGCTTAAAGTACAGAAAAGCAGTTATGCGAGTCCTTTAGAAACCTTCAGGAAGAGATTTCGTCTGAGTGAAGGTCAATATGGAAATGACGAACACAGGAAAGCAGTAAGCTGCAAATAATGCTAAAATGACAACAAGCTTCATTTTAGATATGAATTAATTGTCTGTTGTTTTTGCTAGCGGTAGCATTGTGCCATCTTGTTAGTGCTGTGTGCTAGCTGTTAGCTCCTTGATGACAAAAGTGTACCGTTTCGAATGGTATTGTTACATAAATAATTTGGCATTGCTTCTAACACTTTCGTCTTGGGGAACAATGAATCCAAATATATTCAATGAAATTTACGACACTAGCATTAGCTAACTCGCTAACTATGCTAAGCCTTGTTTACGTTAACATTTTCTGGCTCAAACATGTCAGCTGCTAGATAACGGCGTCTCTGCTACCTACAAAAATGGCTCCACAGGTGAGAGTGGAATGTTCCTGAAGGGGGCGGGGCCTGAAGTGTCTCGTTTGCATTTAAAGAGATAGTAGCAAAACAAGATGCTCTCAGCCTGTGGAGCTACAATAATGAGAAATTTATACCAAAGTATCGCAGTTCCACTTTATTTAGACAAATTAATATAAAAAAAGGAGTTAAAAGATATATCCACTTTAAAATGATTATTGAAAATGGAAACACTCATTTAGGTGTTTTGCAATTGTAATCTTTTAAAACCTTTGTGAACCTGATAGCAGTAGCTGGCAGGTGTGTAATGCAGACAGGTTCGCGTGTGTGTGTGTGTGTGTGTTAGAGCTGACTCACTGCCTGTTGGTTGCCGTTGTCTGTGAAGTACTTGTACCAGGCCCAGAAGTCGGAGTGCTGTTTGTACCAGCTGATGTTCCTGCGGTTACGGATCAGCCTCCTGTGGGAAGCTGCAGCTTCCGCCTTTTCCTGGATGTTTTCCCCCACTGAGGCCAAGACACAGGAGGTCAGGGCTCAGGATCCTTACCTTACAATACACTTAAAGACCTAAAGCTGATTTTATTTACAAGTTTTCAATTTCCCTAAAGCTTTTTTATCTTTTCCTCACATTACAACCACTAATCTTACTGTTATTGTTGGGATTTTAGGCATATTGTGAAGTAGAGCAAGATAAATACAAGACAACAATTTAGGCCAAACTTACTCTTTCTTTCAAAAAACAATATGGAGCCACTGATGCAATTTAGCAGAATACAGATAAACATTGCTTTGATTTGATTGATAAAATAATTTAGCTTATATCTTGCTGAAAAGTTACTTGTAAGTTAATTTTGCCTTATCTCAGGTGTTTGCACTGAGAATTAGTAATGAAAGATAAAACTGACACTTACCATCTCCTTTGGACTTTTGCAAAATCGGCCCAGCAGACAAGAACGCTACAAACAGAAAAGCAAAAGTAGATGTCATGTCACATCCAGAAGTTAGTTTGGGAAACTTTCCAGGATTTTTAATTTGCCTTTAATGCATCGATAACATGACATTAAACCTCAAACACTTAGAGGCTGGTTTCATTCATGAAGTAAGCCAGAGGTAATTGGCTCAGCCCGGAGCGCTGCATCGGCAGCTCTTTGTAGATTTTATGGTGACGCCTGTAGCATCAAACCTCCCGCTGCGTGTCCAAAACGCTGTGTGTGCACCAACCCTTATTTGTTTGTGCGCACATGTGCATCGCACAGTTTGACCCCCAAACAGCGAAGGGGAACAGCAGAATCAGCTCCTGGTTCCTTTCATCTCTCCAGGGGAAAGGTGTTAATCCCTTACAGAGGGGAGGAGGAAGAGGAGGTGAAAAGAGCTTAAGAAGGTCCGGAGTTTGAGGATGACATGGCAGAGGTCCAAAGGAAACATCAAAATGTGTTTGGAGTTGAGAAGGTTTGATGGAGAAGGACAGAAGGTGCAGATGAAAGCGACACTGTTACAAAACTGATGCGTTTTCCTGTGGAAATGGCAGGTTTTAAGTAATTAACTCTACCAAGAAGAAATCTGAAATTTAATTTACCGCTGAATTACATTAATAATCTGTTCAGTAGAGGTGCGCTGGTTTATCGCAGTGGTTTCCTCAATTCTGGAGGATCGGTGACCGACTGATGTTGACATGTGAAGCCGATCTCATCTACCTCAGGGTTAGGGTTAGGGTTATGTCTGAAGGTTGACCTCTGAACCACCGGGTCATGTCTGAATATTTACAGCAAACAACTGTTTAACTCAGCAACTTTCTTGCTACATTAGCAACATTTCAGCCGAAAAAGATTTAAATCGGCTTCTTAAGGATCGGAAACGGTGCAGCCATACTGTTTAATCCATAAAAAAATCATTTTGCATAACGGGTTTGTTTTGACTATTACAATAATTGTCTATTTGAATATACTCACATACAGCTGCTGTAAAAACACTGTGATGTTTAAAGCACCTTATTAATGAAATGTGCTTTACAAATAAACTTGATTTTTTACAAAACAAACTGTTTAAATCTGTAGTGATTTTACGAACAGGAGCAACTATTTTTTACAGTGTAAATCACCTGTAGTGATGAAGAGGAAGAGGAAGGGGGTGGGAGTGCTAAGACGCCGCTGGATTGTTCTTTACAAGCTTGTAAAAAGAAAGAAAAAAGCGAGTTGCACATCTGGAAGCAGCCGGGCTTTAATGCTGACAGGTCCGGTTTTTTAACAGGACCGGGAACGATGAAAAGAACCTCGGCTAAACCGTCTGAAAGTATTTCAAAAAGGAAAGAGGGGGGAAAAAAAGCCCATCAGGTCGGGAGCAAACTGGAAACAGGTGGCGGAGGAGATGAAATGTTTATTTATGGACGTCAGAGGAAAGATGAACGAGCCGCAGCGACGACGTGGAGGTCAAAGGTCTCCGCCAACAGAACCTTCAGATGAGCAGCTATAACTTATCATAAGTGTCATTTACTTAGAGGATCTAGAGGCAGTTTCATTTAAACTAAACTAAAAACAAGGCCACAGGTCAAATTATGTGGTAGAAACTCTGAGTAATAAAGGAAAGCAAAGAAATCCAGCAAGTAAAAGCTTTACAGTGATGAATACAGTATTTATTTTATTAATCGCATATTTTCATTTTTATTAATTTGTTACAAAGCCACAGGTGTCACGTCTGTTTTGCTATTTCATAATTACTATTATAAAAAATTATATGTACTTGCAAATAAATACATGCATATATTTACTTTTAAATAAACATATAAGTATAATTAACTTATTTCTATTTATTATTAAAATAAATAAATATTTCAATAAATATGTATTTATTTACAGTGTAAATAAATTATTTTTGGTTCCCAGAAAAACATTTATGAAATAAATTAAACAATGAAACCTTTGGCTACTTTTTAGTTTTACTAGAGTAAAAGTATGTTAAAGTAGTGCTGCTCTTAGATGCTCTGCAGCTGCAGCTGCTCATTAAAGCTGAATATTGCGGCACACTGATGCTGTACTCACCAGGCAGCAGCATCACAACAAGAAGGGAAGTGATCCAAACAGCGAAGCAGCTCCTCCGTTCAGCCATGACTGGACTTCTTCCACTCCTACAAGAACCACAAAACTGAAGATTTACTTTTTTAAAAAATATTCACTTTGACTTTTTTAAGCAAATTCAATCCTAATTGCAGTTATTCTTGCAATAATTGGGTTGTTAAATTAAACATTTCTCGTCTCCAGCTGCGTCTCGTGTCACTGCATGAAGTTTTCCCAACTTTGATACCAAGGCTTTGTCATTGTAACATCAACACCAGGTGTTTTTCCACAGAAGAAAACTTTCATCTGCGTTTGAAACCTTGGAAATTACCCAAAACTCCTGAGGTAAACACAACCTTGGGCCTCTTACCTGGTGGTTATTTTGACTCTGCTGTGCTCGTCTGGACTGGGAAGAAGCTGAAGAGACTCCGGTTTGTTTTCTCCTTACAGACTGCCCAGAATGAACGAACTGGGAAGGTTTTTAACGTCGTCTCAGACACACATGGACCACCTGAGGGGGTCCAGGGGAGCCGCAGCGAGATTGGCTCGAGGTTTGGGGCCAATGAGGCGTCGAGCAGGAGCACTAATTAAAGGCAGGATGGAAGAGAGCGGGAGGGCCCGGAAAATAGATGGAGACGTGGAATAACACTGAAAAATTACGTTGCTTCTGTTTTATTTTAGGGCTGCAACTAATGATTAATTTAACAATCGTAACGTATTCTAATTACTCGATTAATCGTCACATTGTGCAATTTTCATTTAACTACAGAAGCCTTTCTTTATTTGGAAAACTTTTGCAACTAAATGAAGTTGTAAATGCTGAAACCAAAACAGACTGAATGGTGAATGTTTACTGTCAGAGATTCTCAAAATACTGCAGTTGAACTGCAACAGCCTAGAGGAAAATTACAAAATACGAACAATGTTTGTGCCCGTGAACTAGAATGACATTATAAATAGAATAGATAGTAAAATTATGCCAAAAAACTCATTTGCAAGAAAAAAACCCTCAGATTTTGAGCTTAATCTCACAAGTTTTAGAGAAAAAACTCAGAAATTTCAGAAAACATCTTTTTAGATTAATATAAGAAATTTAAAAAGTAAAGAAATTTCTGAGCTTCAAACATCAAACATTTCTGAGTTTGAAAGTTTAAAATTTTCACCTTTTCGAAATTCTGAGTCAAAGATTTTTGCCTTTTTAAACTCAGAAATTTCTAGATATTTTCTAGCAAATATGCAACTTTTCAAATTCAGAAATGCCCAAATTTTTTCTATAAAATTTCTGAATTAAACTCAAAATTTCTGAGTTTTTGCTGGCAAAGTTTAGATTTTTCAAAGCCAGAAATGTCCAAGTTATTTCTAGAATATTTCTGAGATTTTTGGGCAGAAATTTACTCGTATTGTTGGGGTTTTTTGTACCTAAATGGGCCCAACACGCCGACGCAGCTGACAGACAAAAACTGCAACCGCTGCATTAATGACGAAATATGACAAAATGTTTGTCAATTAAAACACAGAAGTGGCTTTGTGACGACCAGCGATCCAAAACAAGGAGAGCAAAGATGAACGGGAGGGCAGAGGTGTGGAAAAACGAAAGGAAAGTAATGAAGGGAGGTCGGGAGCCACATAAGCAGTTTTTAGGGACCTCATGGCGCCGAACCACAGAGGACCTGCAGAACCAGGCACAGCTGGTCCACACATGAGGAATCTGATAATCTACAGTTTCCTCCACGGTTCAGACTTGCCAGCCTCGTAAGAAACACACGCACACACACATACGCACACACACACCGCGACATGAACAGACGCATGATGCAATATCACCATATCTAGTAGACAGGAGGCGAAAATCCAGTTTTGATGAGTTTTAAAGCTACAGATATTACTTTAAGGTTTTATGAGAGAACTTTAACTTAGAGATGAATATTACTTCCATGCCGAATTAGATTTTATCCCAAATAAACATCATGTTATAGTAGTTTTAAGAAGTGATGCATGTTTCTCATCATTTCTCTGGATGTTTTCAGGGTTTATTCACACTTTATTTTTTGATATCTTTCATTAGACTTTCTGTGAAAGTCTAATGAATGAGTTAAAAAGCTACAAAAACCAATATTAGTTCGGTGAGGACTTGGTTCACGATTGGACTCCATATTTGCTCAAAAAAAAAAAAAAAAAGGTTTTACTTAATACAAAAACAAACATTAAACAAAAAATATACAAAATTCACATTTAGCCTGCTTTTGTTCTTCCATTTGGGTTTTTACTGCTTCTGAAAACAACCTAAAAAACACAAACACAGAGTTTGGTATTAAATTTACATTTTTTGGATTCAAAAGCTTGTGGAAGGTCACTTGGTAACCCCGCCCGTTACCTAGCAACCCAAGCTGAGCCTCCAGCACATTTGTTCAGCTTTTTCCCCCCCCCAATTACAACTAATTTTAATCTAATAAATCATTAATCTGTCATGCTACAATTAATCTACTAGTTTTCAGAGTTTATTAACTGCTAGTTTTTTTAAAATGTAGTTTGTCTTCAAAACTTTAGTTTTTCTCTAAAGCAGTTCACCTTGTGTGAACAGGTCCTGTAGTAATAAGTGGCTGTTTCGACTTTTTTGGGAGGAATTAAACGAACAGAAAGCAGCTCTATTTCTGTTTCACCCTGTAGATTTTCAGCAGCAGCTTGTCTGTTATCTACATCAGCTTATAGAGAAGAAAGTCCCTGAAAATTAGATTCGTTCAGACAGAAAACTTCCAATTACATCTGAAAGAAGGCAGAAATATATATGTTTTAGGATTTCCTCATACTTTCCCGTCCCATACGCCTTCAGAGTGTTTACAGGCCATGTTAACACGGATCCTTGTGTGTAATTATGTTTGGTAACAGATGGTCCTCACGGCCCACAAACCTGCAATTGGAGCAGATTGAAACGAAAACCATACTCATAATTTCCTCCAGAGCCGGAATGTAAGAGACTCTGAGTTTTCACAAACACCTGGTTCACTCAGTTTTCAGTGGAAACATAAAGACTTTATTTATTTTAATAGCATGCTTAATCACCAATGAGTCTGTACAGATAAAAAGAGAAATTAAAGGCCGTTTCCTTCATCTGTGATCACTGCAGGTCATCGTCGTCGAACAGATCCTCAAAGTCTGAAAACAGGAAGAGAATCACCAGGTTAGGACGAGTCCAGCTGTTTTCCTACCATCCAGCTAATTATTCTGAAAATAATAAATCTTTTTTTTCTTCTCTCACTCGAGCTGAGACGCTCACTTTAAATGAGCTAAAGCTTCCCCCTCAATAAGTGAACGAATACAGGCTGGCATTGATCCAAAGTGTTTTTGTCTTACTTTGTTTGCACTTAAAAAAAAAAAAAGACATAATCAAAACAGCTTCTGAATCCACCCACACATTTCATATGGTTATATAACCTCAAAAAGAAACAGAGATGCTTTCCTTTGCAAGAAAAAGATAAGTAACCCTTATTATTGAGACGAAGCCTTGAATGCAGTCCTCCTAAAATGATTTTCTTTTGCTTATTATAAAACTCCTATTGGTTGTTTTTATTCACTTTTTACAGGATTGAATTATAAATGAATGAAGCGTTTAAACTCAATCTTCTGTTGGTGATGTTGTCCGGTTTGACCTGATGTCAGCTTGACTCAGTAACAAAGTTAATGCCATTTATATTTTTATATAATTGATATTAGATCCAAACTGACCAACCAGTAAATGAGGTGGATTTATTGGTAGATTCACTGGTTCACATATTTTTTTGTACAGCAAAATTATACATTTACAAACTGCAACATCAATGGGAACGAAAACAAAACTACATAATAAAATAAAAGTAAAATTTGATAATTACACCAAATAAATTCTGACATTTTGGACAGTTTTCAGAACGTTATTTCTTTTTTTAAGTTGATAAATTACATTTTTAATAAAATTGTTTTATTTCAATTTTACAGATGTAAAGTTTGTTAAAATTTGTTTATTTATTCACTGGATGTATTTTGTTTAGTCAAGACGTTGTTTCTCCAGACGTTTGTCGGTGTTGTTGGCGGTTGGTGGTTACCATAGCAACCGGTGACTGGCAGCTCCTCCCCTCTTTTTCTGTTGCCGTCGGTAACTGCAGTACATATTCAGGTCAGCTCTGTGTTTTCTTCACAAGTATTATATTTTTGACAATTTTAACCATTCACAATGTTTCATGAGTAATTTTGTCATGTTTTTAACCGTTATTAATATTATTAATGTAAATTTTACAAACGCCATCTGCTCTGTAGTTTATTTATTGTACTTTATTTTATGAGGTTAACCACCAACTTGATTTTCTCTCTTGTTAAAATAAATCCAGAGCCCCTGAATGAGTCTGTTGTGAAGTCGGCCATATTGGACTTGAGACGAACATAGAAGAGTAAAACAAATTAAACTAAAATCTAAATCTTCCAGGGGTATGAATAATTTTGTCACAGGGTCTTAACAGTAGTTTTTGCAAAATGTTTAAAACTGGGTTGGAATCCATAATTTCTTTTCACATGCGGCTTCATTGACTGTTTTACGGCACTCAGCTGACCTTCTGCAGAGACCTGGTGGTAAAGGTCAAAGCGTCTCCCAACCAGACGACGGTTTGAAGTGTCGCCACTTCGCTGCACATGGCAGGCAGCCCAAACGCTACAACCAAATGTTACTAAGTCATTCTGCTGCAGCCTGATCAACAATCTGTGCAACAATGAACCGCTGTGGCTTCAGCTCATCAGAGGGAGAGAAACGAACTCAGCAGCTCATTTATTCTGGATATTAATGTGACATTCAGCAGATTCAGCCAGCAGGACTTAAAGCAGGGGTCCAAACTCTTTGGCCCAAAGGCCAAAATCACCCAGTTGAAATTTCCTCAATTAGAAAACACAAAAATATCAATGTGAATTATTTCTCTTTTGCTTTGGCAATAATAAAGGAAACTTAACATTTTACATTTATAGTCATTTAACTTCTTGGGATTATTATTTTCCATTTTTTTAAATCTATAAATTGTTTTTAGTTTATTCCAACAATGATAAGAATTTTCTTCTACAAACTTTGATACATTTAGCCAAATATAATAAATGCCAAAGTCTGTTTTAGAGTAAAAACTCGCCATATGTTTGTGGCATGACTTAAGAGATTAAAATAAAAGGATAATAAAAAGAGGTTAAGTACATAAAAATTATTTGTGTTGTACTTCATTTTTTCCATCTAAGAGGATAAAAACTTGCCACAGAAAATCTCATCCTAGAGAAATTACAAAAAGTGTCACAGGGTCAAACTTCTTGGCCGCACAAAATCAATCCAAGACCCACAAATGGCCCCCGCACCACACTTTGGACACCTCTGACTTAATTAATGCCTTTTCTGAGATGAATTTGCATCTCAGTTCTGCTTTTGAATGAATCCAGAAACTGAACTGCTAATAACAGGACGTTCATCAAAGGTGTCAGAGTTCATTAGTGACATTTATAAAATGATTTTCATTTACAACGCCAAGCTTTTTTGAAATTTTCTACACTTTTTCAAGCTGTTTTCATTACCCGGTGAACATTTAAGAGCAAAACATTGATCTTGTCTGGTTTTGGTGATCTAAATTTTGTTTGATCCACTAAAACGTGATGCACCTTGTTGTAATTTAGATGTTCTGAGGGTTTAAAAGAAAATTAGAGAACAAACAGCATCACGAAGTCAGGCGAAGAGGTTCTGGAAAAGTTTGAGGCTGTATTCACATAAATCTGTTTAGTCTACTTCAATTGTCTAGAAAGTCTGCTTCGTTTGTGGACTTTCAGAGTTCGATTAGGTGTGAACAGGTAATCAAAGTTTTCCAGAGAGTTTGGTTCATTTGACGCAGTAAAATGTAAAAGCAATCTTCTCCAGCTGAAAATGTAAATGTTGCAATTTTGGTTCCTAATCAAATCAAAACCACTTACTATCAGGTGAGAAACATCCATGTTTTAAACAAACTTTTATGACTCGCAGCTCTGTGAGATGTTTTAGAGGTTGTAACGTGACAAATGTAGGAATGTTCAAAGGCTGCAGATATGGAATAAGCATTTTTACAAACTAACACCAACTAAATCTACTTTTTCAGACTTCCTAGGAAACCCAGCTATAAGCTGAAGGGTTTTGAACTTGTGCTCATTGATGAAGCAGGTGAGATTTTTATTGAAACCTCCTCTATAGTGAGAGTTTCTAAATGTGCAGGCATTTAAAGCGGCTGACTGACTGAGGCGAGGCGTCCCACTGAGTTTGAGTCTGAAAGCACCTATAAACTCACTTTACTATGCAACAGCATCGTCTTTTTAACAATCAGCTCTTTTTCTTTCTAGGTCATGTGCTGCTGAGCCAGAATTGTTCATCTGGGAGCCAGCGCTGCAAGACAGAAAACAGATTAGCTGGGTATTTTTCTGTGCTCCACCCGCACATTAGCTGCTGTTCAGAGCGGGAAGCAACAGGACTTTTTCTAAGGTTAATGTGAAACAACAATGTGGTTCAAGGAACAAACTAGATTACAAGCTTCACATTTCCCTGAAGCTTAGCATGCTGGTTTCTACCTTGGAGGGGGAATTTTTCTTTTAAATACCATGGGAAAGTTTTAGTTAGCCTCTTTTTCAGTCAAACTAAGCTGCTAATTTAATTTCAAATTGCCTAAGAATGACTACTGTGTAACATTTCTATTCATTAACGTTAAAATAGTATTACCAAGGCACATCAACAGAGGAAAATCAAATCATTTGCTTGATAAAATTGAGCAAACATTACCTACACATCTCTACAAAACAGAAATAATGAGTCTCAGGTTTTCTTTAAACCACCTCGGATGTTTGGAAACATTTTAGCAAGAAGAACTGAAGTTCAGGTCTGAACAAACTCAGTGGATAGTGAATAATCCAGCTCTGTGTCTTACCATTAAAGAAATCTGAATGAACGGCTTTCTCGTTGGCTGCTAGGTCCATCAGCAGGCCGCTGCTGCCCCCTGCCTGTTGACACGCAGCATTGCATTATTGTACATGAGCGGAAAACGGAGCAAAGCACATATTTACATGCAAGATGCATTGAAAAACTGATAATTAATAGAGAATGAAACTACGCCAGTATTTCAGTAAACTGTGTAGGTACGAATATTTCATCTATTTATCTTTATGATGACAAAATGAAAAAAAAATGGTTATAAAATAGTTTGATTTAAGGATTTAAGGGTTTGAGAAGGTTGAACAAATCCATCTAGACAGATTAGAAAACAAGCTAAACGCTGAGTTCAATAACTGAAATATAAAAGGTAAAACTCATTTCTTATGTATTTATTTTTAACAGTTTTGATACTGTTTCGCTTAAAGTACAAATTAAAATAAATCATAAAACCGTAATTTAATTTAATAGAAATAATAAAGTAGGCTTTATTAACGTTGGAAAAAATGCAAAAATGTTTAATATAACTATGGCTCTGGATAAATAAAAGCAGTCTGGTTTGTTTTTGGTAAACCTGAATGTTCACTTCTCTAATCAGGTTGTCGCTGAGTATATTTTTAATATTTAGAAATACCGTATGCTTTCAAATTTGTCTCACTGTAAACGCAAAAACGGCAGAAAATAACAAAAATATCACAGTTTAACTGTTATTAGCATTAGCACCCATGTTAGCATTATCAATTTAAACTTTAAACCGACCTCGTCCAGATCGACGTAAGGTCCGGCTCCTTCCGGAAACATCTCGTCCACTGCAGGCTTCATCTTCTTCTCTTTTTCTGCTTGTTTCTCTTAACGCTAAATTCGTTTTAAACCGCTCAGTTTGTAATAGTAAAACTAGCTAACTTCCGGAAAGCACAAAACAACAGTGTGCGACACTTATTTGAGTCCGCCTTAAACGCTTGCCCGTCACATTAGTTCCGCAAGCCCAACAATGAGAAACAAACAAAAAAAAGAGTATATCATAATTTTACCTCATAATTAAGATGGTTGAAAGGCATTCAATAGATGTCAATACTTTCAGTCCGTACAGACAAAAAATAACAATCCTATTAATAATTTCTATTATTAATATTTTTATAAGTAGTTGTAATCATAGTTTCATCACTACTACTTAGTTATTATGATTTAATTTTTGGATTATTCATTTTTTTAAAACTTTTCATCACTTTATTATATTAAGAGAATTATTTTTTAAATAATCTGGCTGTTACTGTCATGTATGAATGTTTTTCTGTTTCTTTATGTACATATTTTTCACCATATGGTGAAAAATGGCAAGGAGTAAGGTTGGTAATATTTGTTAATGTTTAATTATCTATTTTGTTGTTTTATTGATACTTGGAAATGCAAAAAAACTTCAATAACAAGTTTAAAAATATAGAAAAAAATAGGGAAAGCATCATTTTAATATTGGGATCTAATTTACCCACTTTGCTTTTTATGCTTTGCTTCTCTATATATATTTGCTGCAATGTAAAATATTGTAGCAAAACTTTGCTTTATATATTCCGCCTCTTTGCTCTCAGGATAACAATCCTTTTTAAGTGTAGCTTCCTGACCCTAGTTGCTCTTGTTGATGAAATTTCAACAGCAGAATAACATTTAAGGTTTTTGTTGATACTCCCGCCCAAGAGGCATTCTGCTTGTTGCTGACAATCCCTGGGATAAATATATATAGATGAACAGATTCCTTAGACACTTTTACCTAGAAGCAAAATGTCTTGTTTATTTTTAACACAGTACATGGATATAATATGCAGTTATACCAACAAAGCTTCACTGTTATCTATATTCATTGCTATGTTTCAAACTATTTAAGGTAGATATAATATTCCCCGTTTCTTTTGCTCTTTCCATCAGAATATCTTGGTTTTGTTCTCTGAACATCCTGGCGGTCCTCTCAGTGTTCATGTCCAGCCCTGCTATCGTAGCCCAGGGTGTCTCCGAGGTGCTGGTGGGCGTAGAAAGCCCGAGCCATCTCGTTGATGTGGTTGTAGGCGCCGATGGACCTGAAGTATTCGACGTAGTTCCAGAAGTCTGAGGTGGAGTAAGGCCAGTAGGGAACAGCTGGCGGTTCGTCATATGGAACTGAATGGGACAGAACGACAAGAAACACTCACTTTATGTGCAATATACTTACAATTTTATCAGGTGTTAATGACTTAAATCGGTTCAATAACAGACGATGTATTGATGGTATGTGAATAATGTGAGAAAATTAGTTTTTGCACCACAAAGAAACTAAACCAAAAGGTTTTGCGGCATCACAACTTTCAGAATGTTTCCTCCTGATCTATTTTGGACAATTAATCACCAACACTTTGATTTGAAATGATCTTATAAAGTATTTTTGTGATTGAGATGCTGTTCGGAAAACAGCAACAAAAAAACAAACAGATAAATCAAACAAAAGCTCTACTTCTACACTCTGAATCCATTTTTAATGAAATCAGTAAAGTTCAATTAAATTTTCAATTTCAAATACATTTTTTTAAATAGCAACAATCTCTGGTTAGGTTTCTTTAACCTTAAACCAATTTAACAAACACAAACACTAAAATCAGAGAAAACCTCCATAAAATTAATTTACATGATTCACAAAAAGTGCTGAGAAGTGTAAAAGGTGTCAATTTCAGTGAAATGCATCTACATATTTATGTATTTTATTATTTTATGTAGAGATTTAATTTCCCTTTTGGGTCAATAAAGTATTTTTTGAATTTGAAAACATTTCAATCTGGTCAATTGTTTGATTATCAGGGCAAAACTAACGTAAATCTGAGATTAAATGAGAAACGTGATTGTCTAAATTATGTTTTTGATTAATTATAATCTCTGTTTACAGCTTTCCTTATTATAATTCATTAAATCACATGACTAATCCCTGCTTAAACATTTTAGAAATCAGGTTGCCTCTGCGGATGATCATTGTGATTTTCTGCAGATTTGGTCCATAGATATCTGCAGAAATGTAAATTTGAAGGTTGTAAGAAGATAAAGATGAAAATATTTAGTTTTAATGAAACTGTACCTCCTTCTGGGACGACTCTGGCCACTGTGAGGCGGGAAAAGAGACAGAAAAAAAAGAGTTAACATTCCCAAACATGCCACAGTTTTCCCTGAACAAAGAAGGGATTCAGTCCTGTAAAGCTAAAAGACGGTTTTTTCTCCAGGTTCCTCAGCAAATATTTCTCCCTTTACTGAACAAACACAGAGCCATAGACCACGCTTTCAGTTCACAACTAAAACTCTCATCTCAGTCAAAGTACTTGCATCCAACTTGATCAACAAATAAACAAAAATTCAGATACAAAACTATTTTCTTTTTCTTCCATCCAGCAAGTTATTAGTGGAGATTTAAACATTAAATGAAGAAACTCACCGCAGAGATGGAAGGAAAAAATGCAGAGGAGTGCGTTGATCCATAACAGCTTCATCTTGAACTCCTAATTCAATGGGAAAAAGTGAATTTGTTGGGATAAAGAAGTGTTTAGTGTCGAGTGAACGCACCGATCTGTACCTGTTCAGAGTGAAGGTTTGCTGCAGTTGGTCTCCTGGTCGGCTGTGGTGTGTGGGGCCAGTAGAGGAAGAAGGAGCCCAGCTCCAGCACACACACACACACACGCACGCACGCACACACACACACACACACACACACACACTGACCAGAGCCATGCCAATCACATCCCACTGTAACATCGCTCAGCTGCTGCCACGTCAAATGTTTGAACTCCAGATAACTCTCACCAAAACCCGATCTGTGACTTTTTCCTCAGCTCCTAACCTTCAATGTTGTCTTGATTAATGCCTATAAAAAGTAATCTGGATAATTTCCCTAAATGCTGTTGGATCATGATTTTTCAGTAGACAGGCGATTCTTTTTATAATCCTCATGTCAAAATGTTCAGAATGTCCAACAAACATTCAGAAAACCTATTTAACACACTTCGCTTTTTGATTTTCCTACTGATGCATATGAAGAATGTCCAAAAATAAAAGTCAGAGCTGTTTTTTCCTGCTGTTAGATCAGTTTGTGTGGATCAGTGATGTCAAATTATACGTATTGTTGTGATTTCTGCAGTTACATTTCTAGAAAGGTATGAGGAGGTAAAGATGGCGCCATCTTGTGGTTTTCTGTCTGAATAACTCAAAGCACGTCACCTACACACAATAATTGTTTTTGAAAAGAAAATGATCAAAAATAACTTTTTGAAACGGCATATATCTAAAGTATATCCGTCGTTAGCATGGGCGGTTTGATAACCATGAATGAAATGTTTTAGCTGGATACAGCATGCTCGGTAGCTAACCGTTATTTAGCTAAATAACGGTTGCTGTTACGAAACTTGCTAATTTGAGCGCCTGATAATGTCAACGTTTGATAATTAACTACAAAACCCATTGACACGCATCTAAATAAAAATACATGTATGTTTTTTGAACGTGTTCATCTTTACATTTTTTTTATTGATTGTATTGTTAGCTAGTGTTGCTAGTACTGCTACACAATGCTAGCTGGTTTCAAGCTAACAACTCTCCAGTGTCATCATCATCAGCTGATGATCGAAATAATTAATAGCAAACATAAGTTTATGGGCATAAAATGGCACTGATTTAATATTTTCACTTTTGTTTTTAATCCCTATTTAAATGTAAACATTTTTAGGGTGGAATGATTGGCGTAGCATCAAACTGCATTAATTTTGGGACACTGGTTGGAAATTATTGTAGATTTTCTCTCATCCACACAGACTCAAAAATATATATACTGCTCAAAAAAGTAAAGGGAACACTCAAACAACACAATATAACTCCAAGTACATTAAACTTCTGTGAAATCAAACTGTCCACTTAGGAAGCAACACTGATTGACAATCAACAATGATTTTGTTGTCAGCACATTCAACTTTGTACAGGACAAAGTATTCAATGAGAATATTTTATTCATTCAGATCTAGGATGTGTTATTTGAGTGTTCCTTTTATTTTTTTGAGCAGCGTATATACCTGCAATAATATTTATTTAAATGTCCTTTATCAAGTTGCATATACACCTCAGTTCATAGGGATTTGATATATTTTTATTTCAGTAAAAGTAAAATGTAGCCTTTCAAGAAATTACTCAAATAAGAGTCCAAAAGTATTTGGTAAAACAGCAACTCAAGTATTGAAAAACTGATAAAAACATCAATCATTTAATATTTAAAAAGGTTTTATCTTTATCATTTAATGTTTAAAGCCTGAACTCCCTTTAAATGTCATTAAGTAATATGTTTCATAATAGTTACATAATGTTAACAAAGCTGAAGGTGTTTTCAACCCAAATCAACACCTTGAAACTGAAGAACAGGTGTGGCTTTTCATTTTTGTTTTTAATCCCTCTTTAAATGTAAACATTTTTAGGGTGGAATGAATGGCGTAGCATCAAACTGCATTAATTTTTGGGACACTGGTTTGAAATTATTGTAGATTTTCTCTCATCCACACAGACTTATATATATATATATATATACACAAATGTAAACACAAAATCTAAGTATTTTTGGTTTAATTTCTAGTGCAAATGTCTTACTACACTTAAAATGAGACAAAACTAAATTAGAAGTAACTTTTCAGCAAGATATATGACTTTAAGTCAATAATGAAAAGTAGAAGTTCTATAGGCAGATAATTTCATTTGTAACATGGGAAAAATGTCTCATTATAAGTGAAAATAATCTGACAAATACTTTGAAGGAAGGAATTATTGATATATATATATGTGTGTATATATATACATCTGCAATAATATTTATTTAAATGCCCTTTATCAAGTTGCATATACACTTCAGTTCACAGGGATTGGATATATTTTTATTTCAGTAAAAGTAAAATGTAGCCTTTCAAGAAATTACTCAAATAAGAGTCCAAAAGTATTTGGTAAAACAGCAACTCAGTTATAGAATAACTGATAAAAACATCAATCATTTAATATTTAAAAAGGTTTTATCTTTATCATTTAATGTTTAAAGCCTGAACTCCCTGTAAATGTCATTAAGTAATATGTTTTATAATAGAGTTCCATAATGTTAACAAAGCTGAAGGTGTTTTCAACCCAAAGCAACACCTTGAAACCTGAAGAACAGGTGTGGCTGCTGCGATGCAGTCAAACGAGACAAAAGAGACAAAATCACTCCTGCAGTGTTTTGTCTGCTCATTCTTATGTAACCATGAACTTAAAGTTAACAATCATAACTCTTAACAAAAACCAGTGTGTTCAAATGCAAACTATAATGGGCACACCTAGAGAGTAATTAATATTAACATAAAAATTATACCCTCTGAATGATCAGGTGATATAATCAGATAACGTTATGTGAAAACTTTGGTATTTTAAGGATCAAAATGAGTGTAATTTATATAAATAACATACTATACAATAACTTATAATATAGATAACTTACTATACAAAATCAGGAAAAAAACATTTTTTAAAATACAAAACTTATAAATCTTTAACAGACATACACTGCAGATATCATCTGTGTTTGGTGAATTTTTGGTTAAAACATGTTCATTCAATGGGTAGAAAATCCAGAAATAACAGAACAGATACTTCAAAGAAACTTTACTCAAGTAAAAGTAACTGAGTAAACGTGACTGGTTGGTGTTTGGTGTTGTTGCCGCAACACGCCCCCCCCCCCTTTCCTTCACTCTCTACTCTCTCAGTCACTACTTCCTCTTCTGAGAGGGGAGACGTGCTTCCAGCTCTCCGTCTAACGGGTCAATTGAGTTTCCTAAATCTGCTGGGATTTACCCTATCCAGAACTGAAGTAAACTCTGTTTAAGATGGTTTCGAGAAAGAATTCTCCTGATATCTACGACCTACATCCAGATGTCTCATCTTTCTTCCCCCTGTGAATTAGCCACACTGAGCAGCCTAGATCCAACTAGTTCCACAGAGCACATCTGTTAACGGTCGCTTCTTCTCTTTTTTGCAACTTGCACTTGTTACTGAATCAGGTTGGTTTTAGTAACTCTGGTGAGTCCCAAGGATGTTGTTTTAATTTGGGCTAAAGCAACCTATAAAACATTTCCTACTTTTCTTCCCCAGAATCAAACATTCTAGCTATTTTACTACCATCAAAGAACTTTGAGGTGAATCATTAATTGAATGTCCACCACATCTTTTAGATTTTCTTTATGCTAAATATTTATTAGTAAAGCAATTTTGCAAGGGTCAGTACAGCTTAATTCAGTAGCAGAAATAATCAAATAAGTAAAATCAATCATCTAGTCTATCTTTCCCTAATGCTGATACTAAGAACTAAAATGGGAACCTTTGAGAGAGACGGGCGGAGTTTGGTGTTTCGAACCCCAGAACTGGTCTGATGATGAAGAAGGTGTTGCAGCAGGAGGAGGAGGATGATCGATGAAGGCAGGGATCTCGGTTGGTCTGATGAGCTGTCATCTCTGCATCGATGGTGAGTCACACAGGACTTGGGTCTTCGTCTTTGCCTTGATCTTCATCTTTGCCTTGGTTTTTATCTTTGTCTTGATCTTCATCCTTTCCTTGGTCTTCATCGTTGTCTTTGTCTTTATCTTTGTCTTTGGGGTCTGAACCCAGCCGATGAGAGAAGTGCGATTTGAAACCACATGTTGAGGGCTGATGGGTTGGTCCCCATGCGCAGGACAGTCTTCGGCTCTGTGGCCCCGGCTCTTCTTCAGCTGCAGAGTTCTTCGTCCATCTCGGTCTTGACTCGAAGCTGCCTGGAGGATCCAACCAAAGATTCCTCTTTTGCTCTCCCCTTTTATAGGGTTTATACCCGCTTTCGGTGCATTTTCATTTGCTAACACTGTTGCTGTGCTTGCTTTATTGGGTAACTGTTTGGACAGATGAACTCATCTCCATCACTGTCTTAGAGACATTTTGTCCTGATGTCTTGGCTAATGTCTCAGGGTTGCTCAATGTTCCTCCCATGTTCTTCTATGACCTAATAAGGCCTTGGTCATCTCTGCTCTCCCATTAGTGCCCTTTGACCCCTAACCTTTCCCCTACTATCCTCCTCCAACACATCATCAGTGATCTTTAATAGCAGTTACATGTTTTACACCATTTCAAGTTCAAAGTTAGGATCACATTCATAAACCTTTTAGTTTCTCTGATTTATAATTTTATGATAACCACAACTTATTACTCTTTTATTATTATTTGATACCAAAGTTAGTTACTTGTTTTACTTGTAAGTTTTCTCATGAGTGTAAGTATTGTTATAAGTAACCCAATATTATTATAAGTACTTTACTTTAAATCTTATCTAATTACTCAAAATGTTTAGATTTCATCCTTTAAAACTTTTATGCTTTTAAACAAGGACTGGTCTCAGCTATTTTTATTCATCTGCAAGCTGGAACCTTACTTCCTCATTTTTCAGGAAACCTGCTCTTCCTGTCTCATCTCTCCCTCTCTCTGACTATGATTTCTTATGATTAGATAGAAAAATAAGTATAATTAAAGCTAAGTTTGCAGGAGACAAAAACAACACACACAACCAGATTTATTTTATTGCAGTCTGGGTCGACTGTTGGGTCTAGATGTGATTTGTGTGACTTATTTTAAAGGTAACTTTATTTATTGTTACTGTTAACTAAAATCTCCAGCATGGGGAAGTGGGATGATCTCAGATTTTCTTGACATTGGTTACAACCCGCCTCTGGTGAAGAGAGGGTTCGTTAACGATGGGAAGGAGCCGTACTGTCACCATTACGTGACATAAATGAGTCAAAGTGTTTGTTTCCTGAGTCAGCGTTCCGTCAGGGAGGGAATGTGCGCATGACAACAATTAGCCGACTGTCTCTTTAATAAGGCAGAGAGAAGCCAGTGCTGATCCAGAGAGAATCAGACTCAGCTCCAGACCTCCAAACCACTCAGGTAAGGAAACACTTCCTACATATAACTTTAACTTTAACTTTATTTTGCACACAGGTGCAAAAAATTCACATCTTAACATGGTTTTTATTTTTGTCTTGTTGAGAAGGATTAATTTCTGCTACATCAGATTATATATTTGCACTTACTCATCAGATTAAGGTAATAGTTTTTATCTTTATCATTTAACATTTATAGCCTGAAATCCTTTTAAATGTCATATAGTAATATGTTTTATAATAGTTGCATAATGTCAACAAAGCTGAAGGTGTTTTCAACCCAAAGCAATACCTAGAAACCTGAAGAACAGGTGTGGCTGCTGCAATGCAGTCAAACGAGACAAACGAGACAAAATCACTCCTGCAGTGTTTTCTCTGCTCATTCTTATGTAACCATGAACTTAAAGTTAACAATCATAACTCTTAACAAAAACCAGTGTGTTCAAATGCAAACGATGACAATAAAACCTAGACTATTCGAGACGTGTACAGGTTGGTGGCCTGTAAAGATGCACTGCAAAAACACAACATCTAAGTATTTTTGGTGTAATTTCTAGTGCAAATGTCTTACTACACTTAAAATGAGACAAAACTAAATTAGAAGTAACTTTCCAGCAAGATATGTGACTTTAAGTCAATAATGAAAAAGTAATAGTTCTGTAGGCAGATTATTTCATTTGTAACATGGGAAAAATGTCTCATTATAAGTGAAAATAATCTGACAAATACTTTGAAGGAAGGAATTATTGAGTTTTATTTTATTTCAAGTGCACTAAGATGTTTGTACTGGTAACTAGATCAAAATTACTCACTAAGATTTTGTGGCTTTGCAGTGTAATGTTAACTAAGAGCTACTAATGACTGTATGAATAATTCCCACAGATAACCTTAAAGCTGCAGTGTGTAACTTATATAAATAAATTTTTTAAAATATTTGTTAAAACTGTGACCATGTTGTGAAAGTTTGCTATGAAACAGATAATCTGTGAAAAGATCAATCTCCCGCACTTCCTCCTTGAATTACAATAGTTGTCTAAAGAAATCCTGACCAAGAACAACCAATCAGAGCCAGAAGGAGGGTCTTAGCGCTGTCAGTCACGCTCATGTACTTGCTCCTAAATTTGCAAATGATGGAGAAACAACTTTCAGAAGAAACATTTATCCCCCAATATCTGTGGCTAAGCTAAGTAGCCGTAGCACTCGCAACACGCAATGTTAGCTGCAGCCTAACAGAGATCACAAGCTTGTGATTGACAGCACTAAGACCCGCCTCCTGGCTCTGATTGGTTGTTGGCACTGGGAGAAGGAAGAGGAGCTCAATTTTTGTCACCGAATATCTGTCACAACATAGTGACAGTTTCAACAAATAAGTTAAATATTACTATTTTTATAAAAGTTTCACAACTCAAATTAACGTACATATTTAAATTTGTCTAAAAAGTCTTAAAATGACGTCATATTTCCCCCTGACAGTGAAGTTTCCAGACAGTGGATTTTGGATTTTCACCCAATTTCCATCTCTCTTCTTCATAAATCTTGATAATATTGGTGTTTGATTTAGTCTAACATATGATAAATTTACTTATTCTCTGCGTTAGTTGCTTGTTGTATGTTACAACAATGAAACTGTGTAGTCAGAGTTCTTATCTTGGTGCAGTTATATTGTCTCATTCAGTGAAATTGGTCTCCATTGAGACATTTCTTGTCTTACTGTAACACGTTGCTGCACTTTCACCCACAACAAATTTCCCAACATCGAAGCTAATCAATGTTTTACCTCATTTTAAAGAAGCTCATTGATTAGCTTCTTTAAACAGGTAAAACTTTTCCATATGTCCCTGTTTGTCCCTGCAGGAACCATGTCTGCCGTCTACCTCGTCCTCCTGCTGCTGCCTCTGGTCTCAGCTCAGACGTTTCACTGGGGTCCCTGTCCCAGTCCGGCAGTGCAGCCCGGCTTCAGCGTCCAAAAGGTAAATCCTGTACCAACATGTTGGGAGCACATATGGACCCAAAGTGACCCACTGTTTCTGTCGCCAGTACCTGGGACGGTGGTACGAGATAGAGAGGCTTCCCAATTCCTTTGAGAAGGGGAAATGCATCGAGGCGAATTACGCCTTGAGGAAAGATGGAACCATCCAGGTCCTGAACTCACAGCTGTAGTGAGTGAAACGATTGCTTCTTCAATTGGTTTGATGTTTTGTGTGAAAACTAGAATTTTGTCCTGTTATTATTTCTCTGTCATTATTTTTGCTTGGCTTTCTATCAGTTATGGAAAAAATGTACAGCATGTACAGCACATGGCTCCAAAGGGAACAGCGTACCAAGACTTTTAATGTTGATATAACGCAATACTTACGTAATCTGCAACAGGAAAACCTGTTAAACGCAGAGAAACTTCAACCTTCTTTGAATCTGTATTCAAACTCAACTTTGCATCTGACTGTATTAATGTTTTTACACCTTTCTAAGTTTTATTTTTCTCTTTCTACATGTCATAGTTGGATAGTTTTAGTCATAAGTCACAGGTTTTGCACATGCTTGGATTATTGCGTGAAATAAAAGTGGTGGAAATGTGGAAGTCCTGTCCCGGCATTGTTCCAGAAAAGGCGGGAATTCCCATAGCAACCAGTGACTCAGCATTCTTTGGGATCTGATTTTTACTTATTTTTTATTTTTTTGCCTAGCTTAGCTGTTTTTCTTCTTTTTTAAATCTGCCAGTCTGGAGTTAACTGAGAGACGTTGATGTATGTCGGATAATTTTAAACCAGAAAATGTTTAAAACCGTAGTTCAGCTTTGTTGTTGTTTGGAAATTAAATGTTTGGGACTCTGTTTTTCTATGTTCCAGTAAAGATAAAGTGAGCACAGCTGAAGGGACGGCTGTGGTTCGCGATACGAGGGAAATGGCCAAACTTGGAGTCAGCTTCTCATACTGTAAGTGTGTCTAATAAAGAGCCTGACAGCAACGAATGAAGAGATGGATGCTAATTTGTCAGTGCTGGAGTGCAAAAATGAACAAAAGCTCATCAAAATTAATCTCAAATTGTGGAATCGATTTAAGAAAAGCGTTTATTCACACAAACTTGCTGTGAATTTCAAGGCTGAATGTTGCTTTAAACATGCCAAAACCATAGGGGGCAGTGTAGCGCAAGCTAAAACCAGTAACAGTCCTTCAAAACAACCATGACTTCCTATTAGGAATAAAATATGGCGAAGGAGAGGTTGGCTTAAACATTGTGTTATAATATATATAAAACACAAGACATGCCGACTGGGAATCATGTGAATCAGGAAGTGAACGTTTATCATATGTTGTTTATATATTTGTTAAAATTATCATTATGCAGTGACTGTAAAATATAAGACAGATAATCTGTGAAAAAATTGTGGTCCTGGTACTAATTGTAGAAATACACCTCAGGCAGAAACATCCAATCACAGGTTGGAGGAGGGTCTTAGCGCTGTCAATCACTCTTGTGCTCACCCCTTGCTTTCTTCTACGCTACAGCATTGTTGTTCACCACAACATGACCTGCCAGGGATGCTAAGGCTAGTTATAAATGGCTCTCCACCATTGAGATTCATTTACACAAAGTTGATTGGCAGCGCTAAGACCCGCCTCCTGGCTCTGATTGGTTGTTTCTGACAGCAACAGTAGCTCAGGGAGCTTCTTGATCTTTTCACAGATGATCAAAAACATTGTGATGGTAAAAATATATATTTTGGTAAACGTTGCATACTCAGACTCTTAACCCTTGACCTCCTGAATCAGCAAATAAACTAACTTGTATGGCGTTTGCTCACAGTCACTCCCTACAGCCCGTACTGGGTCCTCACCACCGACTACACCAGCCTGTCAGTGGTGTACTCCTGCACGGACATCCTCCGCCTGTTCCGAGTTGAGTACGCCTGGATCCTGTCGCGGTCGCGCTTCCTGCCGCCGCAGACGCTTCGCTATGCCAAAGAGCTGCTGGTCAGAGAAGGAATCGACATTTCCAGGATGAAGGCCACCGATCAGAACTGCAAAGACAACTAGGAGACCGCTTCTCATAATATTTTAAGGTTTTCATGTTTAATTTCTAAGAACAACAAACTTTGTATATCTTGATTCTGCTTTTCTGGTAAAGGGTCGCTGACTGAAGATGGAAATATTAACTGAAGGGTTGTTGTTTCCTGTGCTACCACACTGTCACATATTCAGTAATAAATAATGGAAAACTGTTTTGTCTATTCATATTCTAGATTCTATGAACTGTAAAAACTAATTCATTGGGTATTTCTGTCATCTTTCATAATTAACTGATCAAGTTTTTCTCATTGGGCATCGACAACAATGTAGATTTTTATTAATCGTTTTCCTCTTTCATGAATCTGTTTGTAAGCTTAGCTGTGAAATATTTGACACAGTGCAGTAGTTGAAAATGTAATAAATAATGCAATTTTGGCGTCGAATGACGGCCAACGCTATAAACAAGCTGCAACACTCATAGTTTACAGAATTCCCTGTCAATCTGCCGATGCTTTAACTGTGGCATGTTTGGCTTTATGCTGCGGTTCTGATTATTGCTACAGTATTTTCTCTGATGTTCATTTTGTGAACTCTAATTGGGCCGAATCTTCCTTTAACACCTGCAATAACTTCTATTCCAGCCGCGAACCTCCAGCGGCTTTAACCCGCCTGGTAGGAACATTAAGGAGAAACAGAGCAAAGGATTAAGAATAAAATGGGCAGGGGCTCAGGCCCCCTTTTGGCCCCCCGCTCCGTACGTGCCTGATTAATATTTTTATTAGCAGAAATACTTTCAACTGTGATTTTGCTCTTCCTGTTCAAAATGAAGACAACAAATTGAAAAAAAACACTTCCAAACTCTAGAAACTCTGTTAAAGTGCAAGAAGACAAATTAAGCAACAAAATGTACTTAAGATTTTTATTTATTTCCAGTGTTTGTTGGGACGAGGGGGCACTGAACTCATGCTCTGCTGCAGCAAACATTCGTATCATACAGGTTTAAAACCCAGTTTATACATTTTTCCCCAGTTAAAGGCGCTGGTGCCTTTACTGCACTTTAAAAACACAAGAGGGGCAAGAAAACAAAACCATCGTTGTAAATTTGACTGAAAACTGGATTTCTGGTTTGAAACTGTCCTGTGAATAACTTTATAAAAACGACTTTTAGAAAGAAAACAAAGGAGGCACTTTTCTTTTTGAGATAAAAACAACTTGCACAAGTAAAAACAAACTTTCTTTTGGAAATAAAAACTAATGTACCAAAGAATTACATACGATAGCGTCAGCATTTCATCATTACCGTTTCTTAGCCCACTTTTTTTGTTTTTTAGAGATAAAACTATAACCATCCTCCAGTTGTCCCAGCTAATATCTGGCTGGTGTTTATGTGCTGTGGAAATGAAACTTCCCGCAGGACGCAGCTCAGAAAGCAGCTCGGTACTCCTTAGTACTTCAAGTACAAACAGAACAAAAACAGACAGTATTGTCACAAGCGTCTAACATTCGCCCAGAAAGAGACGCTAGGGCTGGGCGAAATGGCACAAAAATAACATTTGTTCATTTATATGTACCAGGTCTGATTTTAATCGATTTTGTTGCCGCTTATCTAAGATTTGATTATTTTTATTTCCCTTTGAGTTTCATGACAGTTTTAGGGGTCGTCTATGATTTTTTAATATCTAATTATAAGAAGAAAGTCCTAATATTAGCAGAATAAAGGTGCAATTTTATGTTTTAATTGTCCTTTTAAAAGATATTTTAAATTAACATCAATTGCACGATCGTTTCAAAGTCCTGCTACTCAATAATTTTGTGCTGTTAAAAAGTGCTTTCATTTGTAAAATTTACATCATTACATTTTTTTTCAAATTTAATAAAATTGCTGCTTTATTCTCCTAATATTACGACTTGATTTAAACAATATTTCAACTTTGTTGTGGCACAACTTTATTCTTATAATTAAATAAATCCTAGCTTTACCCTGACACTTAATCATGAAGTTGATCGAAATCCAAGATGGCGGCTTTGGGCGTGCTGACGTCACTATGGAAACCTCAGAAGTGTATTGGTGGAAAAAAAAATTTAAAATCCCCGTTTTCCAACAATGAAATCTTCAAAACCATGAAGTGCAGGGGTCGCCCAGCCCTAGGTGATACATTCTTCATGTATGAGGAAGAACTGAACCATGTGACGAAGTAAAGACTCTCGGGTCGGTTCTGCTGGAGGAAGTTCACGATTCCTTTCCGGCTCGGTTCCAGTATGGCAGAGAACTTCATCATCTTTATTAGTTTAGTAACAATCATCAGAGCTTATACACAGTATGTACATTAGATACAGAAAGTATATTTTAGTATAAAAATATTGTGCTAAAATACACACATTTACGCCTGAACACACTCTGGTCGGGTTTGTCCGTCTACAGGTACTGGTAAAACCGTGAGCGGGTCACTTGCGCTCCGGACAGTTTGTGCGGGTGAGCGTCTGATGTCGGCGCGGTTTTATTTGTGTCCCGCATCCCGCCACCGTTAACCTGTTCCGCGGTCGCCGGCGGAGGTTTTTCGGGTTTTTCCGGCGTTTCAGGATGATCGTCCTCCGGCTCCGCTTTGGGCGCTACCTCCGCGCTCGGTTCGGATCCGCGGAGCCGTTCGTGGGTAATCCAGTCCCGGAAGGAAAGGTCCTGAGAGGAGCACCTGGGTTTGAGACGGTCCAGCGCCGAGAGGTCGGCTTTCTGGTCGACGCCGCCCTGCTCCCGCCAGTCGTTAATGACCGCCAGGTCTGCGAAGTCTCTCTGCCCGCCCATGGTGTGCCTCCGCCGGATGTTCTTCTTCTTGCTCCGAGCGTCGGGTGTCTGACTCTTTGTGGCGAACATGTCGTCGGCGGATGATCGGATCCTGAACCTCAGCCGCTCTGTGATTTTCAGGTGCCAGGCTGGTTCGGGCCGCTCCGATTCGCTGCGCGAAGAAGAGCTGATGCTGCTCGACGACCGGCCTTTTTTCATCACCTCCAAGACTCGAGACAAGCGGCTGGAAGACTCTGCTCTCCCCTCCGTCCCCGCCGCGCCCTCCGCCGACGAGTCGCTGTCGGTTTTATGCCGCAGCGACCACCGTCTGGACAAAGTGTCGCACTCAATCATGCGCTGCGTGGGGAAAAGGCGGCGCGCTTCCTGTTTCTGTGCACCGGCGATGGTTTTCTCCTGACTCTGCGTGGAGCGAGGTGTGGACTGGCCACTGCCGCCTCCCGGCGCGAACACCGGGAACTCGCCTTCGCTGTCCGTCTCCATGGGTCGGCCCTCGCTGATGAGCTCGCTGCGCTCATCGTCGGCCTCCTCCCCGCCCTGCAGCTCCGGACTCAGCACGCCAGACTCGGCGCCGGTCAGGAAGGTGATGGAGGAGGTTGTGGAGTAGTCGGAGGTGATGGAGCTCACCTCGGCTCCGGCCGACGCCGGCAGGTCCACGAAAGCTCCACCGGTCCACTTTTTGGGCCTTGATCTGGGGACAGATGCCCCGGAACTCATGGTGCCGAGGTCAGAGGTGTTTTCCTCCAGCTGGGACAGTGGATCCGACAGGGAAATCTTCCTTTGCGCCACCGTTTGGTCGCCGATGATTGGCGATGGCGAGGCCCGTCGGGGAGGAGTCTTCTCTTTCTGGAATAACGAGTTTCTGTGGATGGTTCTGCCGTTCTCCTTCCTCTCCTCGGCCCTCGGTTTGTCGCCCTGCAGCGGGTGGTGGTTCGGCTTTTGCCCCGAAGGAACCTCCTTTCTGGGGAAGACCGCGTCCAGATCGTCGTCAGAGCTGCTAGGCTGCGGCTTCTCCCTTGACCTCCCTCTTTTGCGGCTGGCGGCAGCAAAGATGGAGGAGACCAGCAGGTCTCGGCTGTACTGGTCCTTCCCAGAACCCCAGGAACCCTGCAGCGAAAAATGGAGACCGGGAAGAGAAGAGGACAAGAATACAAAAATGAAAAAAGTTAAACGTTGAAAAGGCAAAGAGAAAAAAATCCCTCATTCCTTAAATCAGTACTCCACCTGCTCCAGAGACGCACCGATCAGAAAGAGAAAGAGGAACATTAGCAGCATCGTAGCAGGAAGCACATCATTTCTGTCGCCATGCAGCTTTACAGCAGATAAAGCAGAAGCTGCACAAGCACCGCCATGAAGCTGAGCAGGAGCAGCAAAACGAAACAGCAGCGCCTCCCTTTAAACCCCACTGATCACTCAAATCCAGCCACGTGCTTTAATATTATTTCATCAAATCAGTTTTCATCTTTATTCTGCTAAATTACATCAACGACGTCCTCCAACTTTTACTATGTCACGCAAAATCAACAGTGAGAGAGTATATTGCAAATTTTCTGCAAGATGTTCAAAAACATTGAATTAAAGTGATAACTCCCACCTGCAGGTGGCAGCATTTCCTCCTTCTACTGCACTGCTTCCTCATCTTCACTCTAATCAATATTCTGAGTCTGAGACTTATATTTACAAACGTAAACATGAATATTGCTAAATTTTCTGGAAATATTTTTAAAACGGCACCAAAATTTTGTTATTTAAATAAATAATTACAAAGAAACAATTATTTTAATGTGTGATAGACAAGAAATGTCTGTTACACAACCTGTCAGAAAAAAAAATACTAATTTAATAACAAAAAGTCCTCTGATTTAAAGACGTTTAACGAATAAAATGAGAGCCAAACTTTAGTAAAAATACAATATCGTCTGCAAACATGATGATCCTCCAACAGGAAGTCCAGCTTCTGCTCCACCGTCTTCCTGTCTATCATGAATAAAGAGGAGCGTGAAGATAGGAACACCCCCCGCACACCTCACCACTGTCTCACTGAGCCACACTCAGAAATCTGAAGCGATGTTTCTCGGAATTAAGAAGTTGAAAATGGAAATAAACGCATTTGCATATTTAAAAAGGAGGAGAAATATGCAATAAATAAGTTAGGATTGTTTAATAAAAAGCAATGTTATGCTTCTGTAAATATTGCATCAACTGGGTCAGGAACAGTGGATCTCTTCTCTTATGTAATAATTTATACTGTATATAGATCAAATAAATCGCATTAACAGTATACTTTATATTCTTATTTATGATGTTTGCTATCACAGGCAGATTTATTTCTTTAATTTAACTTTTAACTCAATTTTTGTGACAACAGAAACTTTTTCTTGTTATTCACTGAAAACCTGAAAATTGATGCTTTTTATTCAGATCAAATCAGGATTTTTTAAAAGCAGAGCCAGCAGTTCCAGGTTGTGAAACCTTGAAAGCGATTTCCATGCCATTTTCTTCCTGTAATCCTAAACTACCAGCGACCTGGACACACTCACCTTTGATTTAGCTGAGTCACTAGTTGGTGAATCTGTGGGGGAAGAAATAAGAGCAAAATTAGATGATTTTACATGAGACTAAATAACACAAAAGAGGAGGTGCAACACTGGGGAATGAATTAAGAAGAAATAAAATGTTATGCTGATGAGTGAGAGCATGAAAAATGATGAGGTGAGAGAGGATTAGACGAGACCGATGAGCAGACAGGAGGCCATGCAAGCAGACAAACAGGTGAGCTCCATGTTACACCTGGACGGGACGCTCTTAACGACACACCTGAACATAAAAACGATGATGAGAGAAACATTAGAAGTGAACAGCAGCAGATAATGTGCCATGCAAAGAGGATGATGACAGAGGAAAAGATCTTTTTTGCTGAACTTTAGTAATGATTAACCCAGAAGTCAGTTTGTCGTGTTGGTGTAGAAAAATTAAACAGTAGATGGTTTCTAATAATAAGTCATATTAAAGGTGACCTGTTATGCTTCCTTGAACAGGTCAGCCTCAGTCTATGTATCAAACCTTTTTATTAATTTTTTTGCTCAAAATCTGCGTTAGATTATGATTTTAATCTGGTCAGTTCTGCTTATTTTGAGCTGTTTTAGGGCGCTGGCCACGGCCCCCAACTCAACCTTTACACTCGCACAGGAAAATGGCTGCAAACAGATGTGCAGTTACACAATTTTACATCTTTGAAAAGCAGAAGTGGAGCCTCCCGCACAAACAACAAGAATGCAGAAAGTGGTTTCTGAATAGTAAGTCAACTGGTCTTTTCCAGCGGCCATTATACAGTGCTTCCATCGGTAGAACTAGCTGACCAAAGGTGCTGGAGCTCTGCTCAGGTTGCTAGTTAATGGGGATAAGTTCCACTTGGGTTGCTAGGTAACGGTGCAATGCGGCTTAGAAATCAGTAGGTTTTTGAAATGGCAAATTTTCTAGACACCAAAAGACATTAATTTGCTGTGTTTTTTAAAAGCTTGGGCTGTTTACAGAAACAGGAAAAACCCTAATGCAAGTACAAAAAGTACACAATTTTACAAAATAGGTAACCTTTATGCATATTTAAGTATATTTGGTGTTTTAAGTATTAAAATAGGAAATTATATGGTAGTGGACTTACACATCTATCAGATATGATGTGCATCAGGCCCACTAGTGAATATAAGTTGTTTACACACATTTGCCAGTAAAACTTTACAGGATGTAATGTTCGAACAGTAACTGACCTGCTAACAGAGCAGGCGATTCAGTGCGACACAGTTTTGAGGTGAGATGAAACGAGACACAAATACGACAAAGATGGCGACTGAAATCAAAGAAAAAGTGACAGGGGGGTCACAGAGGGGCTAGCTATATGAGAAGAGAGGACGCTACATGAGAGAGATGAGTGTGGGTGAGGGAACCTATGGTCAGTGATTACCTCATAATAATCATTTCCAGCTTTAAAATTTGTGTTTCGTAGCCGAGCCCCCCTCCGCTCCCCTTACATACAGTACAGATGAGGGTAAATATGTGCAGGTAGGAACCATACCATGCTATCTCTCCTGTAGGCCAGCTTGTAAAACAGTGAGGAGAGACAGCGGAGAGCCTTCAGACAGCAGCACCGGCCTGCGTTACGTAAACTCTGACAGAAAACCTGCAACACCGGGGACTGTACCGTGTCGCCGCGCTGCTTCCCCCCCAGGTTTCTGTTGCTTTATCTCTTTTATTAAAGCTTCGCCTCATCTTTCTGGGGTTTAAAACACCTGCGGGTTCCTGCAGACTAGGCAGCTACATTGCCGGCAACAATCCTCCTTCTTCCTACAGTTCCAGCTGTTCATTACAGAGTCCATCAGAGACATCACGGCGTGATAGACTCCGCCCACTTGGCCTGTGTCAAGATCAGTATGTGTGAATGCTGGGAAAGCCGTTAGGACACCCGACAGAGCCTCACTAGAGACAGAGGGATCAGAGGTCGCCTTTTACTGTAAAAACATCTGCACTGATGTGGAAAGAACATGCCGAGTTAGTGCAACAGTAGGCAGGGGGATCAGGGGAGGGGAGCACAGCCCAGGTCAACATCACATCATTTATCATTTACTTTACCAACAACATCAGCAACCTGCAGGAAGTATCTACACACCTTGAACTTATATTGCGTTTTATAGAGATTTTATGTGGAAGATCAACACAAAGTAGCACACTGTTCAACCATTTTAATTTTCAAGACAGCTAGGAACTTGAACTAGTTGGACAATATGACTGAAAATATCAAAATAGAAGCGTTTCATATCAGTCGCTACCAATAGCTATTGATTATTCTTTTGTTTTAAATATCTGAAATACTAAAAACGGGAAAAACATGGAGTGAAAACATTTCATTCCATGTTTTTTTTTATTTTTAGGCAGCTATGAGGCAAAGCGGCAAAACCCTAAACTGCTGCTGCGCAAGTTACTCAACTGGTCGTTGCTAGGTAACCGGAGAGCGAGTGAGTTGCTAGGTAACCGAAGAGCGAGTGAGTTGGTTGATTCCAGATTGTTTTGTCGTACCACCTTTGCTTGTTTGTGGCACAAAATTCGGACTCAGGTCCCAGATTTAGAAATTTAATACACAAATAAAAAACAAAATAAATAATAAAAAGAAATTTATTGTTCATAAATATATTTTTAAAAAGTGTGTTTGGAAATAATTTATGAGCTGAAGCGTGGCTTGGCTAGGCTAGCTGTGAGAGTTAAAGTTTGTCCTCTGCCTACATATCCCAGAATGCTGTGCGGTTCTGGACTGTAATACAGTGAAATTATTGAATATTCTATCAGGCGTACTTCCTGTTTCAACATGGCCGCTCCTCGCATACTGATAAAAAAGTTCAAGGAGTATAAATAATTTTGCAAAGTGTATCAAGAAAATACAGCAAAACAGGAAACACAGCAATTTGTTTGCATCCGTTTTAGAGATGCAGATAAATTGCAGAAGCCAAAGAAGCAAAGGGAGAAGCTCAGGGAGAAGCTGCGCTGTCATCGATATCGATTTAATCAGAAACACTTTGGGCCGGGACAGAGGACGGCTCGCCCGCGGCGGAGGACACGCGTTACCTGATACGTCGCCCTGCGACGTGCCGGTGCGGCCGATGTTGGTGAGCAGGTGGTCGATGTTGGGGACGGGCTGAGACTCGATGGCGCTCTCTTCATGGGAAACAGTCTGAAAAAGCAGAGCGAAGTTTGACTGCAGTTATCCAAATGGAATGAAATGACAAACACATTTATAAAACAGCTGAATCAATGGCTTCCGTTAAATCTCCACTAAAAACCCACATGTTTGGAGTTCTATTTGAAACGTAATCAATTACAAATTTAATGATGGTACTTGACTTAATGTGATGTTTTGATTGTTGATTCTATGTTGCATGACTTTGTTTTTGTGTAATAAAATGTTAAAGACTTAATAAAAAGATAATAAAGACACAATGATACGAGAACAAAGTAGTCATTTTATAATACATGAAAAATAATTCAACATTTAAATGAGGAATGTTGAGCATCTTGTGGAGTTTTACTCTTGTATCAGTTTAACAAATAGAAACTTAATGTTTTAACTAAATGTTTCTCATTGAACTTCATTAACTCACCACTGGTTCTCCGTTCCCATCGTCGGTGAAAAACCAGTCGTACTGAAGGGAAACAAGACGTTATAAAAGCTGAACTTCCTGTTTTTAATGTTTAAAAGGACGAAGGATGAGAGGCTCACGTTCTGAATGAGCGTCTCCACTATTTTGTACTGGTCGGGCATGTGGGTCACCATGTGGGTCATGTTGTCGTCGGTGGTGCGCACCAGAGTGGGACCGAACACGATGGCCAGGTTCCTCGGCTCCATCTGACAGGAAACGGGAACCAGAGGCATGTTTTAGAGTCTGAACTAATTCCAAAGCTGAATTAATAGGGTGGAAACGTTATGAGGCGATAACCTTGTTTTTCTCTGAGTTCTCAGCTACAGTTTTCAGATGAGCGGAGAGGAACTTCAGCGTCTCGTAGTGATGATCCGGAAGCTCATGAAGCTGCAGCAAATATACAAATATGAAATACTTTCTAGATTCCCAAAGGATGGATGGATGGATGGATTGATTGATTGATTGTTAGTTGGATGGATGGATGGATGGATTGTTAGTTGCATGAAACCTGACCCAGTTTGACCGGTTCTGATTGGTTCTGACCAGAACCATCCGGCCACGTTTACATCCCAACAGAAACTTGAAAACCTTGTTCTTGTATTTTGAGGTGAATTTCTTCAGTTTTACTCACCAGCCTCTTGAGCACCTTCAGTCTCTCCACTGGATCTTCTATCCTGTTGGCTTCGATGAAATCTGCGTACCGATCTGCAGGGAGAACAGTGTCTGTTAAAACTGCAGTTCACCGCTTTGGCCACCAGGTGGGGCGCAGAACCAGCTCACCGTTAGTGAACAGGGGCTCAGGAAGCTTTCGAAAGAAGGACTTCAATAAGCTGCTGATCACATTGAGGTCCCTCCATTTCTGCAAGAGAAACGATCCAAAATATAGATTTCTTTATCCTGAGGTTCAATAAATGGCAGGTGTTACTCTAACCTAACGAGGACGGAGCCCTGCAGGCGATTCGGATCGATGAAGGACACTTACATCATCCTGGATATCGATGTCGCCCATGCCCTTGTTATTGAGCTCCTCCTGCATGTTGGAGATGGCAGCATTATTCCCGGGGACCCTGTAGATGCCCGTGTACTCCAGCCCTCTCTCCTCCACCAGCTTACAGCAAACCTCCACAATCAGAGGCACAAACTGGAGGACAGAGAGACATGATGGGGCTTAATAAACAAAGATACAGCACAACACTCATTTTATTCAAACACATTTTATATATGAAACCAGATTCTTACATTCATTTTATGAAAAGACAAATGACTGTTACATCCTCACTGTCAGGTCCAAAAACAGACTGATGGAATGTTAGTTAGTTAGTTAGTTAGTTAGTTAGTTAGTTAGTTAGTTAGTTTGTTAGTTAGTTAGTTGGACATATGGACGGATGGATAGATGAATTTATTGGGGCGTGTTCTAAAGAGCGTTTGGACCCGACTGTGGACAATCAGCCTCACCTTGTTGGTCTGTGCTGGAGGACAGTCATCCAGTCTGACTCCAAATGTGACTCCAGGAGACGGTTTCTTCTCAAACGGTTTCCTCATCAGCCCAGGGATGCCTTTCCTCCATGTCCCCTTGTCTTTGGGAGGGCTGGTGTCATCTGCATACAGTGGGTAACATCAGCACATACTGAACCCTGACGCTTTTTAGTCTGGCTAAATAGAAACTGTGACTTTAAGGGGAAGTTTCCCACCTTTGTGGCTGCCCTTCCTCTCCTGCTCGGGTTTGGGTGAGTGCGGACTCGTTGCTTTGGTCTCTCCTTTGCCTCCCAGCAGCGTCTGTCTGATGCTGAGCGACTGGCGCGACGCCCTGGGCGACGGCTCGGTCTTACTGCCTGTCGGGCTGGAGGAACCGATCAAATAAATGATAAACTGAGATTTCAGATCAGATCGAAAGGCTCTAACCACTGAAGACGTCTCTGTTGTCTCCTGACCTCATCAAGGTGTTGTACTCCTTGATCCTCCGACTGATGAGGTCATGGCTGGTGAAAGCCGCGTTCTAAAAGAAAGAGAAGAAGAAACAAGATGCAACCATGTAGTGCTTCAAATAATTATTTTAGAAATTGATTATTATTATCCAATTTTTTTATGCCAGAGTCAGTTTCTTTTTCTTTTTTTCTTTTCTAAGAATTACATATGACAGAATACATTTTCAAGTATGGCTTTTATTTTAATAATCCCTTCTGTGAGTTTTACAAATTAGGGCCAGGCTGTGAGAATGTTTAATGAAGAGAATGAATAAATGCAATTTTCTTATCTTAAAACTAAGACAAAAAGGTAGTTTTAATGAGAAAATATCTTGAATAGCTAATTTTTTTTTAGTTTTTGTATTAGAGTTCTTATAAAATTACTACTTTGTTCTGCAAATGTTATGATGTTACTCTGATAATTTAAACATTTTATGCCTGTATTGCTTTATGTGACATCATCACTTTATTTTTGTAAACAAATAAATACAAATAAAAATATAAGAATAAATAAAAATCTCAACCTGACTCATCTTTTGTCGTAAAGTTGACCGGAATTTGTCAAGTTCATTTAATTTAAATTTGGGATCAATAAAGTATTTTTCATTGGAATTGAAAGTCCAAATAGAAACCAAAAAAAGTCCAGATTTTCCAAAAACCTAAACCTTCAAATTAAAAATCAATCGACTGAGTTAACTTCCTTCATAAGTGCATTCATTGTATCACTTTAACATTTTCAGACGCAGATAGCCGCGTCATGCAAACATGACATCAAGGCCAAACATGCAAACGACGATGATATGAGCAAAGGATGAAGATGAACCTCCTCATCCAGGTTGCTGCTCTCCTGTATGACTCGGATCCAGGCCAGCATGTCCTCCCGGTCCTCCGCCTGGAACAGGTACTCGCAGTCCGACGTGGTGAGCCTCAGGACGTTTTTGCGCTTCGTGTCGCTGTAGGAGATGTCGATCAGACAGGCCTTGATGCTGATCTGCAGCGGCTCCTCTATGGTCTGGCAGCTGGCGTGAGCCTGGCCCTCCTTCTTGTCTTTGTACAGGCAGAGGTAGTGGCCTCTCAACACGGCGTACATCTGTTTCCACTGCCGGTTTCCTCCTCCGACACGCTGCAGAGGGAAAACATTGATTTTGTAGCGTATCCAAAACAACCGGCTGTTACTGACAACATAACTACAGTAGGTCAGGTGTGTGTTTCCTGCAGGTTTCACCAACTCAGATTAAAGACTGTTTAAGACCTCAAAAGACCTTAAAAGTCTTGACTTAAAAACTTTAGGATCTTAAAAAGTCTCAAGATTTTTTAAGGTCTTAAAAAGTCTTAATTTACCATTTTTTAGAACCACTATGACCTGCATCATGACAAATGTATAAGGGATACAACTGACAATTATTTTAGTAATCTGTCGACTATTCTGATTGTTAATCAATTAATCGGATTCTGCAGTTTTTTTTTCCCTTAACCACATAAGTCTTTTTTAGACAATATTAGGTATTTAAAATGCAAATGCAATTTTTAACTGATAAATAAACTTTTTATTACCTAAAATTCAACAGCATATAATTCTTTTAGTAAATCTGAACGGGGTGGATCTAAAACTACCGCTTGAGGAGTTTTGGCTCAAACATATTTAAAACAGTGTTTTAATCTTAAATACACAATGTATGCATTTTTGTACAATTTTGTTTAATTACTAGTTTGAAAATCTTATTTTCTTTCAGTAAATGATCTTTTTTGAGTCTAAATACTCCAGTTAAAGTTTAATCAATTACTAAATTAGGTGATGATTACTTCAGCAATCAAAATTTGCACTTACACCTCATAGTTAGCTAGCAAGAGCATGTTAGCAGATAGCTACCTCCATCCACAACTGCCTTGAATCACAGAACACAATTTGTCTGCAGGTGACTCAAACTTTTGCCTGTCAGAAAAGTCCCGTGAGAAACAAATCCAAACTAATTTAAGATCAGTGATTGATGTATTTAAAGCCATATAATTAAAAATAAATAAAAATCTCAGACATTATAAAGATTCAATTTCTCGATACGCGAGTCTCATACTTTACATGGACAGCAGAGCCTGTGTTTTATTATGCAGGGAGAATACACACCTTTCCCTTATCAGCATGAAGCTGCTTCAGATGTAGCAAACCCTCCTTGGTGGCGTCGCAGAAGACGTCTGATGAGGAATCTCGTCTGGACCCAGAATCTTCTGATGACCTGTCTACAGCCTGAAATATAAAAGAACACAATAAACTTTCAATAAATAAAATACTAACAAACATATGCAAAATCTGGCCAAGGTATGAAACATTTTATGGAACAAAAACGATAACATATTAAATTTCCTATCAATTATTTACCTGGTTTTGACTATATAGCTGTCTGTGTTTTCCATAATATATTCACATTCCAGTAGGAGAACATTAATCTTGTGGGTGTGAACTAAAGGGCTGATAAACTACAGAGGAAGACATGCGGATAAGCGGGTCATGTGAGGACAGCCGGGACTCTCTCACAACGGACAACTTACCTTCCTCAAACTTTTCAGTCCAGGAAGCAGAGACCTCCTGAGTGCAAGAGACAAAACATGAAATTTTAGGAGACTTGAAAGAGCTGCTGCATTTTCAGTGGTTTGGAGTTCTGTTTGTTGAAGCTGTGTTGGTGGTTCAGACAAACATCGACGTCTCTCTGGAGTGCAAGTGAAGCCTGAGCAAACAAACACTAAAATCCAGAGAGTTTGATTATATTTAAGGAGGCCAAAAAGGCTTGGTCACTGTTGCTGCAGGGAGACTTAAGAGCCGAACACTCACAACAAATGAAAACAAGACATTCGTTGTTTTCATTTTACAAACAAACAACAGGACGTCACTTAAACTGGTTATCTTCAGTCATATGTTGATTCTGTGACTAAAGACATTTAAATCAAAGAAAATAACTATTTATTAATCTATAATAAAAGTAGAAGTGTAGGGTTAAAGTTCACTGTAACCCACCCTCTGCTTTCCTCATGGTAGTTATCGATGCCTTCATCGTACGATTTGGACCGTTCAGATTTGGTACCAGAGTCTGACCCGATAACTGAGAGATGAAGAGAATCTATAGGAGAAATGGACACAAATATATTAATCATTCATTCATTTGGAACAAGATATTTAAATTAGAGATGCAAGTTATCGATTAATGAGTTGATCGATAACTTATCTATCGACTGGTTCTTAAAAACACATTTCTTTTTTATCAAGAGGGATAATCGTCTAAAGAAAGGTTTAAATTCTTCGCTATATCCTGAATTTAAATAAAAATAGCATTACTTTGTCAGCCGAACTAAATTGCATTATTAAACTTACGATATTTTCTGAAATATCACAAAACAGGAATAAAATGTGGTATGAATGTTAAAACTTGGCTCATTTATTCACTATCGCTTTTCTGTCGCTTTTCACATCATCCTCGCCTTTTGGTTGACAAATTGACGTTGCTCCGCCATGTAGAGCTATTGATGTGAAACTTAAGCAGCTTATCGAGTGTTTATATTTTAAAACAGAACCGCAAGAAGTGAATTTTGAACTCCATAACGGTCTCTGTTAGGACCGCTGCTCTTTCTCGTTCCGTTAAGCTCCGCCATCTTTGTTTCTGTCTGTTCTAAGAATGAACAACGGCTCAGGTTAAGGAGGACCAGCGGCGCCCTCTGCTGGATGGCGGCCAAACTAAAACAACAACAACAGGTCGAAGCGAACGTAATTGGTTGATCGATTGGAACTAATTTTAATCTAATAAACCATTGATAATCATAAGTAGATGAGCTTTTTCTTTCCTAATTTAAATAAATCAGTTGACATTACCTTGATCGTGTGACAGATGGCGTCGAATGAGAGGAGAGGAAGACGTGGGGCTGGGTGGGATGGTGGTGATGAGGGGAGTTGAGATCACCCCGGACGCGGGAATGTGCGTGCTGTCCTGGTCGATGCTCGGGCTGGACGGTTCGTCTGAGGACACAAATCAGGGCCCAGAAGTTGAGAGAAAGGAGGTGAATTTCCCTCGTAAATCAGAAATCAGAACCAGAATCACGGGTTTGTAGTAGAAACAACATGAGGCAGTCAAACAGACAGATGAATGTTTTGTGTATGAAAATAGAGGCTGGAAATGTGACTGAAGGATTAAAGAATGTTCTGGTTTAGTCAGCGGTTTCGATCCATAATCAGGATCTGGGATGGAAACTGAATTTACAAGTTTTAATGTTTTGCTTTGGGTTTTTATTGGACTGGGAGCCAAAAACATCTGCGAATGTTAAACCTCAGCCCAAAACATTGTTTCTTCGTGTCACCAGACAGTTATTTATAGATAAAATGTGTGTTGCTTTAATTATACATGAATAACACGATTAATCAGCTGTGGAAGCGTGTCATACACAGCTTCAGCGACAAACAACACTCAAAGATTCAATTACTATTTTTTCCTTAACTCAAAAACCCTCAAAATATAAAATAACCCACTGAATCAAAAATAAAAAAAAACTAATAAACATTTAAATCAAACATTAAATAAATAAAAAAAGTAAATAAAAAATAACTTGCTAAAAATAAGTAAAAAAAACAAACAAACAAACAGGTATTTAAAATTATTATTAAGATATTAATTTAATATTAATAGTTAATAACATTTAGGGATTAAAAATAAAAGCTTGAAAAACTAGCAAAATGGTAAATATGTTGATTAATTTAACACTTACATTCACCACTGTGGGATCAGACGAAATATAAAAGCTTTAAAAAGTAGCAAGAATACAAATATATAGTTATAATTAACTTTTATATAATAGTTGAATATAGATATAAGTAATTACTAAAGAATAAATACATATTTGTTAATTTAACAATAACATTTGCCATTGAAAATCATATTAAAAATTAAGGTTTTGAAAAAAAACATGCAATTGAAAATAAATTGTCAAACTTAACACACATATAAATAAATAAACATAAGTTCAAAACGGTTGATCAACCTAAACGCAAATGTTTGATTTAAATTAATATTAACTTTCTGTTTTCTCACCTGAATAATTAACCACATCAAACATTTCTTCTCTTCCTCACTTTATGATATCTGAACTCATGTTGAGTTTATTTAAAATGGCCGTTTTCTCCTTTTCCCCCCTCCATGTTTTTGTCCAGATTATTTTTCTCAAACTCTTTGAACATTTCTCCTGTGTGGGATTCGATAATAAACTTGTAACTGACCTGACTGAAAAAATAAAGTTTATGTTCTCACTGCGGAAGAACAAAGATTTATATTTTTATTAAAGTCTCTTTTGTTCCTCTTCAAACTTTCTGCAGTCCAGGAGTTTAAATACCAGCACAAAGTTGCTCTCACCTGATGCCTCAACTTGAATAAAAACATTAACAGACGGCTATAAAACGCAGCGATAAGAGCCAGCACGGCTAAAACAAAACGAAGCAGTCAGCGTGACGTTTCTGCCCGATAAGCTGCCAGACGGCTTCGCTTTTACATGAGCAGCCAGTCGGCGTTAAATCATCCTGTCATAAAGACCGATATGAGCCGTCAGCAGGATGGCGCGCCCGCAAAGCAAAGGAGGAAACAACCACAGATGACAAATATGTCAGGAATGAACAATATCTGTGTCAGAGATGTTGGGCGATCACAGAGATCAAATATCAATAACTTTACGGCAAATTAAGGTGCAAAACACACTAAATATTCTGAGGATTTTTTTTGTTTTTGCTGATTTTTTTGGTTCCCATGGCTGTAGAGTAAATATGAAACCAAAAGCAGGAAAACACCACAAAGTGGAGCCAATAACGAGCCAGGATGATAAAAGGACTCCAAGGAGCTCTTTGTTGTGTTTGGCAGCAAACTCTGACTTTATAAGAAGACTTTTTGTTATTCTGGGAGGAAAGGTTTTTGAATTTCTCCACTTTGATAAGCAAATCTAGACGGGAGACAAAAGAATGTCTACAGTTTTCTTATCTGGATTTAAACAAATTTCTCAGTAAATATGTAAAACAGCCATCAGACGAGGATCGCTTACTTAAAGCTAAATTAAAAATTTTCTCCAACATTTAATGACGTTTTCTATTAGTTTAATTAAATACAGTTACAAATACTTTATTTATCTCAAAAGAAATTTAACTTATATCTGAGTGTTTAAAAAGTCCCTGTGGATAGTGATGAATCTCCAGTAGCAGTCAGTGTAGCAACAAATTTGAAGATGCCTCTGACTGAAGACAGACAGATGACATGAAAACAGCTGACTAACATGGATGGGTGGATGGATGGATGGATGGATGGATGGATGGATGGACGGATGATGGAAGAAGGATAGATGATGGATGGATGATGGAAGAAGGATGGATGGATGATGGATGGATGAATGGATGGATGGATGGATGGAAGATGGATGAATGGATGGATGGATGGATGGATGGATGGATGGATGGATGGATGGACGGATGATGGAAGAAGGATAGATGATGGATGGATGATGGATGGATGGAAGAACGGACAGATGGATGGATGGATGGATGGATGCCTGCACCTGAACATCCAATCAGAAGAACTGGTTTCTGATGAGTCGTATCGATCTGAATCGATTAGCTCAGCATTGACAGATCAGCGTCTCTAACAGGAAGTACCTGTTCCGCTAACAGGAAGTGCCTGTTAGAGTTGGTTGCTGCTGCCTCACCTATGAAGGGGATGGAGTCCAGGGAGTCATTCAGTTTGCTGGAGCCGGATTTGTGCCTCGTGTCTCCCAGCCTCCTGATCAGCGTCTCATTGGACGCCCAGCATATCGCTGCGTCCGCTGACCCCGCCTTCAATAGCGGAGGCGACTTTACTTCTCGCTGCCTGTCGATGACGTAGGACGGAGGCCGGGCGCGGGCGAGTCCAGCAGTCTTGTCTCTTCGTAGGACAACAACCGTGGCATCGGGTCCTTCGACGCCCTCGGAGAGACCGCCGTTAGTCCGCTCTGGCGTCTCCTTGACGACTGGTTTTTGGGCGACAGTGGCGGTTGAGGATATCGTGAGGACTTCGCTCTTCAACGGCCTGAGCGTGGGCAGTCTGGAGGCGGCGCTGGAGCAGGACGACGACCTGGCAGCTAATCCCGACTCAGACCGGTTCTCCGTCTTCAGGCTGTCGGCTCGGCCGCGGAGCTGCAGGTTCAGCGGGGAGAAGCCCAGGTGGTTCCCCACAGCGTTGGCTCTTTGGTCTCTGAGAGGCTCTGTGGTTTTAATGGCGGACGAGGCGGGGGAAAGGTCGCAGAGGGAGTTTTTGACGGGCAGGCGTGAAGGCCTCATTATGAGGCCGTCTGCTCTGACCGCTAGTGCAGAATCTGTTGTACCTTTCGTAACATCAGGCGAGTTCGACAGCCGTTGCTCCGGCTTTGGAGGTGGTAAACTCCTCCTGCTTGTTTCCTGTTTGTCCTCCATTTTGTGATTGATGTGGTCGCAGGACCTGGCTCGGGGTTTGGCGACCCGGGCGGCGCCGGGGAACGGTAAAGCATCCTGAGAGGCGCTCCGAGGCCAGTGGCGGGAAGTTCTGTCTGGCGGGCCGCCCAGCCGCTCATGGGAGGCGCTGCGGAGCGGCGGCGGTGCAGTCGGGTCCGCCGGCCCGCGCTCATTGGAGGCGCTCCTCTGTCGGACCTGGGAGGCGGCGGCGGCCTTTGGGGCGTAGGCGGAGTTGGCAGCAGCTCGCAGGCTGTCCAGGCGCTCCTGGATGGTGCGGCAGCCGTACGTGTGCAGCCGCTTGGCGTCGATGTAGTCCTTGTAGGTGGTGTAGGTCCGCCAGTCGATGTTCTGATGGGGTGAGGTGGTCGGTGACGGGGAGCAGTGGTTGGCGGTGGGCGAGGTGGTGGTGGAGAATGTGTCTGTCGACATGGCGGCGAGCGGCGCTCGCACCAACGGCGAGAACGTCTCTGGGTACGACGGACATCCTGTGGCGACGGGTCTGGGTCGGTCTGCTGGGGAGCGGTACCGGTTCTCCTCGGTCCGGTGGCTGGGTCCGGCCCGAGCCAGCCGGGACCCCCGGTCCACCGGATCGGCTGGAGTCCTGGTGCCGTCATTGCTGACAGACGGGAGCTCCGGCCGGCTGCTGTTGTCCGTGGGGACCGGTCGCCTGGCGGGCCCCGGGTCGGGCGGCTGCGCCATCGCCGCCGCCTTCAGCTCGATCCGAGGGTAGCATATGGGAGGCGGCTCAGGGATGTTCTGGGCATTTCCGCTGTACGCCTCATTTCCTTTGAGGTATGCATCCTGGGAATACGCCTGCAAGAGATCATACGACAACATTTACAGAGCCCTGGAATAAAAACATCTCAATCCTCTGAACGTTTTCACATTTTCTCACTTTAGAAGAAAAAACTTTAGAGTACAAAGAAACTAAGTAGCCAAAAACTGAAGAAAGGAAGCAGTTAATCTGAAAAGTGTGGCGTGTATTTGTCTCATTTCCCCTTACATCCATTAAAGGTGACCTCTTATGCTTCCTGGGACAGCTGAGGATGTGTTTGTGGTCTATACAAAAAAATTTTGTTACATTTTTTGCACAAAATGATTCTTACATAATGAGATTTTAATCTCCTTTCTGAATAAAAACTTTATGACGTCGTATCACTTTAAATCCAAATAAGTGTTTACACTCACGCACGAAAATGGCTGCAAACACATGCGCAATTATACAGCCGTACATCTTTGAAAAGCAAAAGTGGAGCCTCCTGCACAACCACCAACGACAATACAAAAACACAAAATTATTCCAAGTATTTTTTCTGTTGAAGTTTCTGTTGCAAATATCTTAGTACACTTGAAATAAGACAAAACTAACTTTTCAACAAGATAATGAGCTTGTTTTAACTCAGTTATTCCTTAATACTAATTTTTAAAAAGAACTAGTTTCACTAGCAGATTATTTTACCTACATGGAAAAAAATGTCTTATGTGAAGTGACATAATCTGCCAGTGGAACAAAAATTAAGGAACAAGCTCCTATATTTTGCTAAAATGCTATTTGTAAGTTAATTTAATTAAAGTGTACTGAGGCACCAGAAATTAGACCAAAAATACTTTGTAAGATTTTGAGTTTTTGAAGTGCAAAGACAGCAATATATATACAACATATAATAAAATGGCCTAGTTAAAGTATACAACTAAACACTAAATTGAGAATCAGGGCAAGTAGATGCAGAAAGCTGATGGAATTTTATACAACTGCCTAAAGCTGCTGGAAAGTGGCTTTAGAAAGTATTTATTGTGGGGTTAAATATAAGTGCATGCCGCACCTTTCAGATTTTCTCTTTTAACATCTTAAGCCCTTTCACTTCCTCTTACGAATTACGCAAAACTGTAACACAAAATCCCAATAAAATAAAGAGAGAAAACATTGAAAATGTGAACCAGGTTCAAACTCCAGATCCTGTAAAAAATGATCTGGAGTTAATCTGAAACCGTCGCCATTCCTCTTTAAATTCCTGGATAAATTTCCTGCTTTCTCCATCTCCATGTGCCTCTCTGCCCTCACGGATTCAGCTCGTTTCTAAAAATACCTCCTCTGCGGTCTCTGTGAGAGCTGATGAGATTATCAGGGGAGGACAATCAATGCCTGACTGACAGATGGATGAAGGCAGAAAAGCAGCTAATAGTTTTAACATTATTCACCCAAAATGATGGGATTAAATGGAAAAAATCCTGCAGATATACCCACCTTCTGTACCGGAGAGCCCGGCCTGAAGCACAAGAAGCGAGCCCATCCGAGTTTCCGTTTTTTGTTTTTCCCAAACAGCGTTACTTCTGTTAGCATCTTTGATTTCATCTGAACTAAACCGCTAATTAAATCTCATAAATAAAACCTTCTGAGTGGGAAAAGGGAATAATCTCCCATTTGTATCCAACGCTGACATATTTCCTCATCCTTTCAGCGCAGACGCTGATGAGAAAATGAAAGGCAGAGAGAGTAACTGGACTTTAATCAACGGCGCTGGCTCTACCTGTGGTGTCAGGTTACAGCTCCCTCTGGATCCTAACTCCTCCAGTTAAACACAAACCAATTTCCTGATTGTGGAAAGTACAGGGAGGGAATGTTTGTGGTCTGCTGAAGGATAATGTCAGCGCAACGAAAGAAAAGCCAAGCGTGACCAACAAAGATTCAACCAGAAACACAGATACTGGTGGAAAACACTGGTGGATTTCTACTGGTTCCACTTCCAGCAAGAGGTGGAGGAGGGGGGAGAGGTGTTAGTTGGCAGGTTTTCCCTTCTTACCAGAGCAGTGATATCCCTGGAAAACTGCAGTCCGCAGGTTAGGTAAGCGGGAAAAGAGAGAAAGAAAGGGTTAGAAAAAGGTCGACAGGTGAGTACGCTGCAAAAACTCAAAATATTACCAAATATTTTTGGTTTAGCTTCTATTGCAGATTTCTCAAAAAATAAAATAAGACAAAAATAACTTACAAGTAGCTTTTAGGAACAATAGACACTTGATTAAAGTCAATAATTCCTTAATATTGATGAGAAAGTGCTTAACATTTCACAAATAACATAAAAAATGTTTTATTATCAATAAAATAATCAGTGGAACTAGCACTATTTAAAAATATAAATATTAAGGAATTATTTACTTAAACAAGTAAATACATCTTTCTAAAAAGTCACTTGTAAGTTAATTTCATCTTATTTTAAGTGTGCTAAAATATTTGCACTAGAAACTAAACCAAAAATACTTCTTGGTTAGATTTTGTGTTTTTTTAGTGTATGAAGAAATGAGAAACGATGTTACAGATATAGAGGTGAGAAATTAGACTGTGGCCGATTGAGAATGATTCCATTTTACTGCAGCATGTTAGCAGCTAGTTAGCGGTAGCTAACAAAAGAAAAACAAAATACGTAGAGTATACGAGATTAAATCATTTACTTTTTCAACTTCTTTAAAATGTATTTAAGACATTTTAAGTCCTTTTTTTTTTTTTTACGAGAAGTTAATTTAAGACTTTTTAAGGACGTGTGGACGTCCTGGTGTAGGTTGAATAAAATATGTCTGAATTTATTTCAGCTGGTTTTAGAGCAGCAGTTTCCTCCTAATATTGTGAATCAGTTGCCTTACAAGTTTGCATCCTTGAACCGGAAAGCAAAATCCAATTTTCAAGAGTCAAATGTGCTAAAACAAAATAAAAATGTGTGATTCTGGTGACCCGATTAATTGTGCTAAAGCTGCACCATGATGTCTCCCTTCATCTGTTCCCCATAAACCAACGCCGCCTCTTCTCTCGCGCAGAGTTGCTACGTTTCCTCTGTTGTCGTCTCGCTCAGGGCTTTCTGCCTCCCCAGGCTTTTCCATCTCCCCGGTGTTTATCGCACGTTCTGCACGGCGGCGCGTTGCTGGATGTTTGTTTGCTGTAAACTGGAGTCATCTGACTGCAGCTGCACTCCCTACTGACTGACTGGGCTCAGCGTCTCTCAGGAAATAATTCAAAATATCCACTCATGGTCTGTTCACTAGTTTGTGTTGGTCTGTCAGAAAAAATCCCAGTAAAATAAACAGTAGCATTGGCACTGGAAAAAACAAACAAATAAAATCTTACAAAACACTTTTGGTTAAGTTTCAAGTGGAAATATCTTAGTGCTGGTCTGCTTTATCGTCTGTGTGGCCCTGGACCCAGACTGGATTACGACACGGTTCTGATCGGTAGAACGGCGTGAAGCATGAAGTCTCGATCGGCTCCTGGTTTCTCTGCGATACGACTGCTTTCTGACGACTTTAATCTCACCCAGCTGGTCGTGATCCAGGCTAACACTCTTTCTCTGCAAGCTCACTGAATCACTGCAGGGTATAAATTTAAGACTTTTAAGACCTTTTTAATGCCAGTTTGGATCAAATTTAAGATTAAAAAACTTTAAATCTTGGTAGCAGAAGTAAGCCAGTAGCAGAAATGAACATCGTCCATTCAACTTACTTATAATAGATGCAAAATAAGCTAGTTAGCTACACAAAGTATATTAGCATCTTACCAATGAAGACATTTGAGTGCGACTCAAACTTTTGATAAAAAAAATCCCACAAAACAAGACAGGAATGAAAATTTCTGCCACAGCAAAATGTTAAATCTGTGATCAAGGCATTCAAGGCCAACTTACGTAATAAAAAAAGGAAACAAAAACAAAACTTGCTTATTTACAGCCTCCATCTGTGATGTTTGCTGTGTGAGACCTCAGGTGCTTCACTGAGGAAAACACAGCTAACTGCTTAATCTCATCTCTGCTTGTTCCTCCAGTGAATGGGAGATAAATCATTACTGAGGGATTGTCGCTTAAACAATTTTTATTTTAAAATATTTATTAAATCTGGACTAATGAGGTGAATTGGTAGTAATAACGGAACAAATGCATACATACCAGTTGCAAAATGTCTTCATCTTTTGGCATCACGCAGAGCTCCAACGAGGCATCGCTGATGGATCAGAGAGGAAACGGATACAAAAATTACAAAAAAACTCAAGTTTTAATCTCCAGTCTGCTGATTTTATAACCAACAAAAAGCTTTAAAGATGTCAGCAGAGGATAAGCAGGAAGGTTGGTGATGCAAATGTATGTGTTGAGATTTTCTTTACAATAAAAATATGCATTTATCAATCAGTTGTTGATGGATTGTTGCACATCTGTTTTTTATAATTTTACTGCCATTTTGTTCCTCTTTCCTCTTTGTAAAGAGGATTTTTTGTGAGAAAAGTGTCTTTTAAAACTGAATGTGTTGCGAAACACAACAGAAAGCTTGTGTTTCATGTAGGGCTGAAACAATTAATCAGATCAATCATGATCAATCAGATTAATCATGATTGATCATGATTAAACAATTAGTGAAATGATAGTCAACCAATTTAGCCATTGATTAATCATTAACTTGAGTATTCAGACTCAAAGAGGCCATTTACTGAAAAAAAGAACGTATTCAGAGCAGTAATTAAGTCAAAACTGTACAAAAAATATATACATTTTACAGTTCAGATAAACATAAAAATTTTCTTAATTAGAAAAAAACTATTGAATTATTTGTTTAATTATCTAATTAATTATTTATTTCTAATGTCTAAAAAGGCTTAAGTGGTTAAATAAAAAATCTGTAAAATGCATAATTTTTTATTTGACTAATCAGTTAATCGATTACTAAAATAACTATTTTACTTTAAGACTTAAGTCACTTTTAATAGCCACTTTTTGTAATAAACTTTTTTAAACTTTAAAAAAATACTTATGTGGTAAATTAAAAAAATTGTAAAACCCATTTTTATTTGATTAATTGATTAATCGTCTCAATAACTGACAGATTAATCAATTACTAAAGTAATTGTTACTTCATTTAAAGCCTTAAACTTCTTAAAAAGAATTAAGCCATAAAAAGGCCTAAGTAGTTAATTAAAAAAATCTTTAAATGTTTCATTTTTATTTGATTAATTGATTAATCATGAGAATAATCAACAGATTAATCATACTTTCAAGATATTTGGGGATTTTTTTGGCTTGTAAAAATGATGAAACGTTAAAATCAGGGCGCCGCCTGGTTGCTGTCCTACCTGTTCTGGATCAGGGCTATGACCTGGGAGTAAGTTTTCCCAATGATGCTTTCTCCGTTCACTTTCACAAGCCGATCCCCTGGAAGGAATTAAGGGAATAATTTAGAGAACCTGCTACTAAGGGATCTGAAAAACTCTCCACATTATTACTGAGCAGAGAGACCATGCAGCACACACACACATTACCTCTGCTCAAATCTAACAGGAACAATGTGTGTTTATTTGACAGTAAGTTCAGGGTTTCTGAAGATGGCCATCTCCAACAGGAAGCGAGGCGAGGTGAGTTTGGGGGATAAACCGGATAAATGTGGGAAAACACTCCCTTGTCCCAGGAGGGGAGACAGATAAAAGCAGACAGCTCTGAAGGCTTGTCCAGACCACTTACTGTAACATTTCCTGTAAGAAGCGTGCTGACCTGGCAACCCAGCACTCCTAACATCACCTTCACTTTAAACTTTATGCTGCTGATTCATTGTCTCAACACTTCAAGTATTTTTATCCTCGCTGCTTATAATTAGAACTGATTCATGTATAAATAAGATGAGAAAAAAAGTAGGAATGCAGGAGAAAAGAATGTTAGACTTTGTTCAGCCATCTGTTATTTTCTACCTCCTTTTTGTTTTGCTTGGCAATTTCCAATCATGACAAATGATGCTGTGTACCTGTGCAGAGTCCAGCTCCGTGGGCGGGGCCTCCCTCCTTCACCTGCTTGACGAAAATGGTGTCCATTGGCTCCAGGCGGTTCCTCTGTCTCCCTGGCGACGATAAGAGAGAGAAAAGGCATGAAGGTGATTGGTCAGAGTGAGGAGACATAGGTAGGCCTCACTGCCTCACTTTTTCTGACTTGCTGTTTGACTCATGGAAGAACAGGCAGAAAACTGAAGCTTATCAATCATAAAATATAAAAACAAGCTCTAATTGACAGGATTTTTTAAGTGTTTTAATTACAGCCAAAACGATTAATCATATTATTCATGATTAATCGTTTTGTGAAATAATAGTTTTTAATTGATTAAAATTTTTTAAAAGGCTACTTGCTGAAAAAACAACATATGAAGAGCAGTAAATAAGTCAAAACTGTGGTAATTATGCCAGTGACGTGCAGTCAGGTGGAGCCGAGCCTCACCAGCTATGACCCTCACCGAAAGTCACTGAAATATGCATACATTTTGCATCTAAGATAAAAATATTTTGCTTGTAGCATCGTTTCACCGAAAACTTTTCAAGTGGCACAGCTTGAGCTTCACCTGGTTCAAATTCACTGAAGGAATGAATGCAATGTTACTGCATTTTAAAATGTTTATTTTCTTATTTTTTGAAAAATGGATCAAATTATTTGCTTATTTGCATTTTTTAATGTAATGTTTTTTGTTAAAAAAAAAAAAAGGTTCCAGTAGTTATGTGAATGTGCAAATTTCAAAACTGATTTATCGATTAACCCTCAAATTAATCAACAACTATTTCTGACGATTAAACAGTTAACATATTTAAACAATTAACAATATTGTTAAACAATTAACATATTTGTTTAACAATATTATAAAAAGTCAAATATGTAAGGACATTTTGAAGCAAAGTCACCAGTTTTTAAATTTAACAGTTTTAAACAGTAATGGACAAAAAAACCTGTGAGAAGTTGTATATACTGTCCTATTTGTAAAATCAATCAATAGATGCCCTTCGTCGCTGTTTATTCACTGTGTTTTCAGTGTAACTGCACAGCACTGCCTCCCTCGTGTGGGCTGGCATGGTACTGCAGCAGACGAAAGTAATGTTTAGATTGTCTGCATCTAATAAAACAACTCAACTACTTTAGAAACAACTAAAGGAAGAGCATCTGGTACCAGATTTGACTGCAGACAATATAAAATAACAGTTTAATATTTTGCAAGGTGAATTTATTTTTAGCTAAAGTACTAAGTAAAAACAGATGAATTCATTTTAAACTGAATCCTTAACTCCCAGACTGAAGCAGATTTTCTCAGAAACAGCATAACATTTTATGATCTAGTCCCTCTGATTGCAACCCGCCATGCTGCAGTGGAGCGCATGCTGCAGTGAAGCGCATGCTGCAGTGAAGCGCATGCTGCAGTGGAGCGCATGCTGCAGTGAAGCGCATGCTGCAGTGAAGTGCATGCAGCCTGCTGTACGTGCATCTTGCCTACAAACACACTCCTCCCCTCCCGTCTCTCTCCAGCCTCACCAAACTCTTCAGCACAAATTGGATTCTGCAAGTTTCCACGCCTGGAGCTGGATGAGCGGGATTACATGTGGAAATCTCAAGCTTTGGACATTTTTAATGCTCCAAAGTGTCTTAGTAAAAGCAGAAACTGCAGCTGGTTTTAATTAAAAACGCATGCGGCGACATCAGCTGCTCCAAATAGCAGACTTACATTTTGATTACAAAACAGTTCAAACTGTTTAAACATTGGTGTTTGCAGAAGGAGGTATTAGTTACAAAAAAATGAGTCTGATAATGATGCATTCAAGTGGCATTTGTAAACCTTTCAATCCATAATAATCTGGTTATAAAGTACAAGTTCCACTGACAGATTATTTAATTTACAACATGCTGTAATCTGGGATATTATGCTGTGAAATTTCATCTCTGCTTCACTGATATTGAACTGATATCACGTCATGAATCTGTCAACAGCAATCTTCAGTCAGAAGCCTCTGCAGATTTGTTGTAAGACTGACTGCTGCTGGAGCTCTTTGCTGCCCACAGCATCACCGTCAACAACAACGCTTTAAAATACATGGATGAGAATATTTCTGTAATTTTGGAGGATAAATACAGTATTTATATATAAATAAATTAAAAATATTTGTAGCACCAAAACCCAACTGCTTCTATCTCTAAACAGGATATCACAGCTTTAATGACGCAAGTAAATTTATTAATTATTCAATATTTTACAGCAGAAGAAAAGCATTCCTAATTTATAGATTATTATTTTTCTTCACCTGAGTGAAACAGGAGATTCAGTTTTTATATAGTTTGCTTTATCACAGCTACGACTTTGATTTGAGATTGTAAGGCGTGAAACTCAGGCAGAAAGAGAACCGGTTTGAAGAACTAGGTCACTGCATATCATCAGAGCCAACACCTTAATCATTTATTACACTGACATCGACTCGCCGGGTAATGATGCTTGAACAAAACATTAAAAATAACCGTTTCAATGTAAAAGTGATTTTGATCTAGTGTTAGAAATGCAGCAGCAAAAACCCATCAGTTATTTTTATTTACAGGCGTTTAAATCTTTCTCCAAGTCGCCCACAGGGGGGCGCTAAGAGCTGCACTGCTCCTCTTTTCTTTCATCCATCCCGACAGAACCGATCTCACCTGATTTAATTAAATAATAAACGATGCTTCATTTCTAAAATCCTGCTAACTTCATGTTTCCTCTGATCCTGTCGCTCATAAACATTCAGGAGGTTAAAATAACTGATGGCTCCCAAACTGGGAACAAACCGTAAGACGATGAAGTCAGGAATCAGGTTTTCAATTTGGAAACTTTAAAATGACGGATGATCAGACAGACGGATGGATGAACAGTTGGATGGATGAACAGACGGATGGATGAACAGATGGATGGATGAACAGACGGATGGATGAGTAGATGGATGGATGAACA
>VMRN01000006.1:2646099-2659206 GCA_010277015.1 Poeciliopsis turrubarensis
GGATGGATGAGTAGATGGATGGATGAACAGATGGATGGATGAGTAGATGGATGGATGAACAGACGGATGGATGAACAGTTGGATGACAGCCTGACTCTAACTGGTCTCCTGTCTGCAGGTAGCAGCTCCCAGTTAGCGCTGGTCCCTGGTTTGGCAGCTGGCCCCGCCGCCCAGCTGGGCCCGGCTGTGTGGGCCGGCCGGCCCGCCGCTCCCATGTTGTTCTGGGTTAGATAATATTATTCTACAGAGATCTGGGTCTGCTGCCAAATCCCTGCATTAACCTCGACGTAAAAACACAGCCCGCTTCCACATTAGCATTAGCGCTCTCACGTTTACAAGCTTCGGCAACCACATACAGATGTACGAACGTAGTCGACGCGCCGCACATGTGCTTGGGCCTTCCAGCCCAGGGAGAAGGCCTTTGTTTATGTTTAGATGATTATCTGCAGCAGGTCGGCTCCACAGGAGAAACCTGATGACAGGAAGCGTAAAATCCTGGCAACGAACGCGCCGTCTTTAGTGTGGGAAGGTCAAAGCACAAGTACACTTTACATGAAATTAAAACGCAAATTTTCCTCAAAAACCACTAAACCGTGGTTTTTGAGTCAAACACCTCTAAAAGCTGAACACTGTCAACCAGGGCTGTTCAAAGTGAGGTGTGTGGGCCATTTGTGGCCCACTGCAGTGATTTTGTGCAGCCCCGCGACCACAATTCATTAACAAATTAAATCAATTAGGACAAAACTATGACTTTTAATTTAAAATCCACATACAAAAGTCTTACATGCAACACAAGGTGATCATCTTTTCCAAGCTTCTTATTTTATTCCTGTTGTCATGGTAACTAGGACTTGGTCTACTCATTGATTTATACTCTAAAAAACACATAGGCGCACCCAAATCTGCCTTTAATCCCGACATTACAACTTATCTAGATAAAATGTTTTGACGTGAAGACGGACCAAGAGTTTGTCTTTATTGCTGACAGATAAAATATTTTTTCTGTTTTCCTTAATGAAGCCCAAAATAATAAGCAAACTGGTTACGTTTCACTTAAAGAGGAAAACATGCAAAAATTATTTGAAGTCAGGATTTAAATAATATTGAATTACTTTATTGTTTAATAAAAATATGTCATGTTTAGTTTATTGTTGATTAGGTGACGACAATAAAAACACATTTTGTTAACGTTTTAAGAATGTCATTTTTCAGCTGACAATTTTGGCCCAGGTGACAAAAATTTTAGAAAAATATCCAGTAAATTCAGAAACAAACTCATTCTGTTTTCACATTTGGCACCATTGGGGACCAAAGTTGCAACATTTGTTACATTTTCAACTGGCGCGGTTCTCTTTCTGACTGCACTGAGTCAAATGAACCAAATCCTTCGAAAAACATGTTCCCCTCCTCACCTGTGGTAGCGCTGCACCAAGAACCAGTTAAGTCAATGACACAAAAACTTCTGAAGAAGGCATTGACACAGCTTCCTTCACAAAAATGTAAACAAAATGTAGTAGCACCAGATTTTAGCAGTTGTGGTATAAGATTATGAAGCAATTCTCCTGCTAACACGTTTGTTTTGGTTGTATTTACCCACAATGCCCAGCGTTGTAGTCCACTTCCTGCATATAACAATCCAGATCTTCTAGCCAACAAACTAGAGTTTGATTAAACCCAATTTCTGCCAAGGAATCAAACCTCACCTGCTTGTAAAATCGTCACCCAAACTTCTTGTAAATGTGTGTCTAACTTTAAATATTGGTGTTCAAACCTCAAACTGACTACACTGCTACATCTGTCCTCACACACACTCCCTTCAAAACACAGTAAAACACATACATGCCTGGTGTTTTCCCACCAGAACAGGAAGGTGGGAGAGTTCTTTCCATCACTTTTTTCAGATGAATTACACATACCAAAACCCACCAGGGTGGAAGAAATTAACATCACACTGATACATGCAGCTAAAATATGTCCAATGATTTGTTTTCTCTTTGCTAAATGAGGCAAACAACAAAACAAGGGAGATTAGGTTCAAGCAGGGGAACAAGTGACAAACATCTGGAGCTTGTTGGTTTAATTTCAGCCTCAAATGCCAAATCTATTTCCAGGAAAACTGAAAATAAGCTAAACATTTCCTGGAAAAGATTATCCAACTGTACCTAGCAAAACTAGAGAGCCAATAAAAAGAAAAAAGAATGCGAAGGACTTAATGTGCAAAACGTAAATTAATTTTTAAAACTGTTAGGACCAATTTGAGTGCCATCTTCTTGGTATGTTCTGATATTTAATTTATAATGTGACAGAATGAGTGGTAAATAATACAGAAACTAGGATCAGATTATCATTAAATGACTAAACGAACAGGAAGAAGCTTTGATTTCAGGTTTTTGAGTGAGAAAAATGGTTTTTCACCAAACCTGACCTTAAAATCCAAGATGGCTGCTGTTTAACCATTATAACACTTACAGCAGTTTGTGTCTTATTATGTTTAACTAATTGCATCTGCTATATTCAATAAAGTTAGAATTAATTCACATAAAAATGATTTTACTTCATCCTGAAAAGCAGCAGGTGAAACTTCTTACCATATTTTCTGATACTGATTCCCAAAAACCTCTTGTCGATTTCTAAATGTCTACTTTTTAAAATTTTAGAACATAATAAAATACAATTCCTACTGGAATAAAAAAAAAACTGTTTAGAACTGATTGAAGTGATAAAAAGCATATTTTTAATTTTTAACCCCTTAAATCACCAAAGATGTACCAAAGCATAGTTTTGTTTACCTTTGCGCCTGTTCTCCACTGAATAGATGGGTTCTCTCTGGGTACTCAGCTTCCTCCCACACTCCAAAATCATAACTGTTAAGATAAGTGATTAATATATATCGGAGCTGCACTAATTGTTATTTTGGGTATCGATTAATCAATTATTGTGATGATTAATCGGATAAAAAAAAAATCAGCACATTCTACAAATTTGTCATTTTACCACTAAATCTTATTTTATACTAAAAAACATACAACAAATCAAATCAACAACTTCTACCGGGTGAAACTAAAACTATGTGAGTTGAGGAGTCCTGGGGAGAATATATTTACAGACAAATTATTTTTATTTGCGTTATATGCAAAATGTGAATTTTTTGCTTAGTTACTGCTCTAAATATAATGTTCTTGCAGCAAATAGCCTTTTTAAAATTGGTTAATCACTTGCTGACTTAGTTGACAATTATTTCAATAATCGATTAATCACGATGAATTTGATTAATCGTTTCAGCCCTACTCTACATTTCCACTCAGGATGACTGTGTACAGTCTCTGTTCACATCCAGAAAGCACAAACAGACAAATACTGGTATGAAGAAACTGGATAACAAGGGAAGAGGAGAAAAGCGAGGCGTGTTTGAAAAGGCTCACTGGAGAAAACAGGAATCCTGTTTGCTTGTGCTGCCTCGCATTCCCTCCGCAGACTTTATGGGAACAAATTGAAATCCAAGCAAAAACGAAAAGGAGAGAAAAGTGAGGAAATAAAGTTGGGAACAGACTCATGTTGAAAGAAAAGCAAATATTTTAACAGATGGGGAATTTTTTGTGTGTTGCTCCTCTTGCTGTGCGGTTTAACAAGCATTGCAGAAAAGAAAAAAAAGAAATTTGGGATTTTACCCTTCAGCAGCTTGTTAAAACACACAATGGGACTGGATCAGTCAGAGGGAAAACGACAGAAATTTAGATTTAGGATAGCAGCCTCTTGGTATGTACACAACTGCTGTGAAAGCAAATAAACTCAGAAACTCCAGCTTGGTTTTCATAGATTTTAAAGAACTAAAGCTTGTTTGTGCGTTTTGTTCTTTCTGGAGGATTGAAGAGCGTCCAGCGGCAACACCAAGCAGTCAGCTGACCCCCACCTGCTGCACTGACCTGAACGCTAAAACCACCAGGCACATGGCTCGTATTATCCGTCCGCGTTTCGGTGCGACTTCACATAGCTTTTCGCTGACGTTATGAATGTTTTGGACCGATTGCAGCCGCGGTCGTCACATAGCAACCACAACAACGTGCATATCAACAAGAGAAACCACTGAAATCAAAGTCATGACGACGTTGCTCACTGTGGATTAAATATCGAAGGTTAAAATGGATAAAATGGCTTGTGTTCTGCTGCAGGAGGGACTGGTGCGCCTGGCAGGACAGACAAGAAAACACGGATAATCTCAATGCATCAGCCAGTAAGTTCCAGCTTGCACACTAGTGGGACAAACAAGTCAGGCAAATGCAACACAGATGCAATGGGTCAAAATTCCAGCAAAATATTGTTAAAAGTTTGTAGAAGGAAAAGCAAACGGAAAAGGTTTGGTCTGATTGACAGTCTTTTAGACTCGGTTCAATTTTGGACCAAAATTGTAACATCTGTTACACTTTCAACTGCTGTGGTTCACTTTCCTGCTGCACTGTGTCAAACTAACAAAACTTTTTGAAAAACCTGTTCCCCTCCTCGCCTGTGGGGGCACTGCACCAAGAAACACAGAAGGAAGCAACATGAAAACCCCAGAAAAAAAAACAATGATTGCAACTTCCTTCTTCACAAAATGTAAACAAAAGCGTAACGTCAGATTTTAGCTGTTGTAGGGTTTCTCGTTGTCGTTGCTTGAAGACCACAAGTCATTTTTCATTTAATGCTTTACTTGCGCATTTGTCTTGGCTGTTTTTAGCCAGAATGCCCTGCATTTTAGACCAGCTCCAGCTTTTTGAAGTTGTCTCTGGTCCATTTGGCATTCACATGTTCATTCAAACCGCATCAGAGTTCACTTTACTCACACTAATACCGAGGTTTGTAGGCGGACCAGAGTTCACCTTTTTGGTTACATTGCGCATTCACACCTTCCCAAACGAACCGGACTTTCTACAAACTGGTGTTGGATTAATGCGGACTAAACACAGCTAGTGGGAATAAACCATTAAAGTTAAACCATGTATGTAAATATCAGGTTTCAGCTCTACACCTTGAAACATATGAAGTGTTTATCTACTTATCTATTGACTTTTTCCAGGAATTTCCGACATTCCTGATCTTAGTTTCTGAAACCCTGCGGCGGTACCGAGCTGTCAGCAGGTTGAAAATGACCCAAATCTCTCCCAGGACGCTCAGAAACGTTCCCATCCATGGAGAGATCACACAATGAGAGGGAAGGGAGAACATGGAGGAGTTAATTTTGTTGGTGAGGGGTGAGAGGAGGAATGTGACACCACAGGCTCACAGGGGAGGATGAGGGACACTTACAGGAATCTCTCTGATTCCCGTTTGAGAACATTGAGGTCAGATTTATGTCAGATGCTCCACTGACCCTCCTTTCACTTCCAGGGACTTTTTTTTTTTTTTTTACACTTTCGTTGCCTACTGGGGACTCAACAACTGCTGAAACAGCCGACTTCCTCCCCCAGTCGGGGCGCTGGGAGCTTTCCAAGACAAACAAAAAGCTAAAGATGGATTATCTTCCTCTCTGTGCAGCTATTTCCAAGAAATAACCGATGTTTGCTTTTATTTTGAAACACTTCAAGAAACCCAGATAAGCAACTCGGAAAGGGGGAACATTCAAAGTTTCTGCAGACGACCGCAGGCGCACATGGAGGCAAGGTTTGCGGCTGTGTGTGGACATGTGGATGTGACTGATGTGGCTGTTTGAAGGTTTCTGATGAAGAGCAGCAGAGCGGTCCTGCTGGGCCGCAGACGTGAGCCGCATACTGAACGCTGGAAAGACAAGCCGGATGCTCCGAGGAATGCCGAGGCCGCGCCAGGATCAGGGTACTGGCTGCCAGAGAGCAAAGACCGCGAACTGCAACGCTACCTCACAGACGCTATATGCACTAATAAAAATATTACTTTAATTTCAGAATTCTCACTTTTTTCCTCAGATCTTACACTCTTTTCTCAAAATGATAAGATTATTTTCTCAAAATTTTGATTTTTGGCTTACTTTCTCAGAATTCCAACTTTTTTAAAAGTTGGAATTCTTTTTTCTCAGAATTCTGACTTTTCTTTCCCCAGAATTTCTACTTTTTTAGTGGAATTTCAACTATTTTCTCAGAATTTCAGCTTTTTTCCCACTGGGAATTCAGAATTTATTTTCTCAAAACTTTTTTTTCTTCAGAATTTAAACTTTTTTCTCAAAATTCAGACATTTTTTTAAGTATCAGAATGATTTAAATTGTTTATACAGCTTCAGGTAAGTCTAGCAAGTAAAATTGGGAAAGACCAAAGTCCAGGTTTACAAATCCTATAACAAGAAAGAAACATTTATGTGATTATTTTCATATACTGACATATGTTTGAATGTTTGATTCTTTATTAGGATTTTACAAAGATTGATAAAAAAAAATTGTATTCATTTAAATTCTATCATAATTTCTAATTTACAATCATAATTTGGGAAAAAAGTAATATTTCTGATAAAGTCAAAATTCTGAGAAAAATTCAGAATTATGAGTTTATGATTACATTTTTTTTAATGCTCTTCCGTACGTGTGAGGAAGCTACAGCTGTAATGTGTGGCTTTTAACACAGAAAACAACCATTACAGCCCTTTTAAATCAGTGGAATTGAAATAAAGCTGCAACAAAAACAGCTTTCTATGGATCAGTTTCTGCTCATATGTGAGGCAATACATCAGAGCAACAATAATAATTTAGCTCCCATTTATTGGAGCAACAAGCAGAGATGAGATTAAACGGTTTGCTGTTTTCCTCAGTGAAGCACCTGAGGTCTCACCCAGCAAACGTCACAGATGGAGGCAGCAAATAGACAAGTTTTGTTCTGGACTCACCTCGGCTGCCGTTCTCGTCATCCTACAAAACAAACAGAGAAGAAAATCCTGTCAGATGGTTGATTGAAACTGTTGGTCATTAGTTTATGGAAATTACTTTGTGACTTTACACAAATTCCCAGAAATTCAGAAGGTGCTTTGATGGAAGTACGATACATCAGAGTCGACGTCGGTATCGGCCAATGTTTGGAATGAGATTGTGTTTTTTGGCGTTTTGGTTTCAAACATTTCCAGAATGTTGAGTCACATTCAACTGGCAATGGCCCGTTACCTAGCAACCCCAGAGAAGCCCAGCCCCGTTACCTAGCAACCCCAGAGAAGCCCAGCCCCGTTACCCAGCAACCCCAGAGAAGCCCAGTCCCGTTACCTAGCAAACCAATCTGACAATTAATCGGATTTTAAAAAATTGGCACATTCTAAAAAATTTTCATTAAATTTATATTATTTAAAAAAAATATAAGTAAATAATAAAAAATGCTAATATCAGTTTGTGAAAAGCTTAGCTCCCTTCCTAATTGACTTAGCATTAATACAGTGCAAGGTAACAATTGAACAGCAAAAAGTGCTTACACAGATTTTATCTACATAAGTTAAACCAGGTGAAAATGTTGCCATGGGAAGAGTTCTAGGTGGGAAATATTTCTAAAGAAGTTTTTTACATATAAAATGCAAAATGAATTTATATTTCGTACAGTTTTAGCTTAATTACTGCATCGAGTGCATTGCTTTTTGATCAATTGGCGTTGTTTGTGTCTATATACTCCAGTTAATGATTAATCAATTAATAAGTAAGATGACGATTATATAAATAATCACAGTTAATCCGATTATCCATTTAATGACAGAGGAAAACAAAACAACATGTTGGGGTAGTTTAGGATTAAAAGGCCAAATCTTGGCATGTTTTTTGCTTTCCTTCCAGTCGACATGTAAAGCCTTAATTTCCCTCTCAGTCGCATTTCAAGGCTGAACCTCTTTAGGCAAACCCCGGCATCCTTAAGGAAGGATTAAAACATTAGCTCCTGATCCAAGACCTTCAAATTAATAAGAATACACCAGTTTCTTTACTCTCCACTAATCAACTGATCCTGGGAAAGATGTGCTGGTTTGAAGTGACCAAGCTGGAGACGATTCTCTGGTTCTGTGTGAAAATCCCCCATTGATGCTCCCAGAACAACAGACTTACTTCACTGTCGGCTTCAGGAGGATCACAAAGAAACAAAAATGTCCCACCGTGGACTAAAATATTCAAGAAAACCTCTGGGAGAAACCGTCCAGCTTTTCTCCGATTACACAAACGTCTGAACATCCGACCAGCTTCTCATTTAGCATGCAGAACCACAGCCAACGGCTATAAACAGAAGGCGCTAGGCTAACTTTGTCGGAAGAGGAGGTTAACCAAATACACTTCAGAGGAATGTAAACCCAACTTATCCTGAATTATCACTCACAAAAACTAATATGAGGCCGACTTTGATGAGAAAGCCGACCCACAACACATTTAGCATTTTCCAAAAACCCCTTTAGCTGCAGTTAGCCTGGATGAACGGCAGAGAGCGGATTAAAATGGCTTCCAGCCAAAACGGAGCGGCCAACATCTTCAGCGATGGAGGTCAGAAAACAGCGTTTTCAGTACTTTTCTTTAGGGCTTGGATTCACAACTTTGATGTGTAAAGATTCTTTACGTAAATTAATACCAAAGGCTACATTATCCTGAAGAGTGGAATACAAAGACTACAGTTCAGCTTTAGCCAACTTCAGTAAATTTGATTTAGTATTATTCTGGGAAAGAAGAAAGGGAGGAACCATGGAGAAAATAAAGAATCAGAAGAAGAAGGGAAAAAAATCAAACCAAAAATTCAGAAGAATCAGACTAACAATAAGATTCAAAGTATCAGATGAAAAAGAATCAAAATAATCAGATAAAAAGAATCAGATCATAAAGACACAGAAGAATTAGACGAAAATCAAAGAAGAATCAGATGGAAGAAAAGTCAGATGAACCAGACAAAGAAAAAGAATCATATAAAAAACAATCAGACGAAAAAGAATCAAAAGAATCAGACAAAGAAGAATGCAGATTCTTCTTCTGATTTCCTCTGAATTTTATTTTGGGGTATTAGAGAGAAAGGAGTCAAAAAATTATTTGAAAATTGTGTCATTTTCATTCAAGATCACAATTATCTCCTCTTAACAGATCATCCCTGAGGTGAACCACGGTAGTGGCAGCATTATGCTGCTATGACGCTTTTCTGCAGGAATGTATTCAAAATGGTCCAGTCAAAGTCTTTAGATGAATCAGATATTATTTTTGTGTCTAGATGTGCTAAAATGATATAAACATCTCAAAGGGGCTGAATACAAAAGCACACCGCACTTTTAAGATTGCTTATTCCAAGTACACATATGTAAATATTCACACTAATGATTTGTTAGTATATCACATGAAACCCAAATGAAATGCATGGAGGTCTGACTCTATTCAGACGTTAAAAGGAAAAACCAAACTGAACGGCTGCACACAGCTGGAAAAAGTTTCACTTTCAGGAAGATCAGAAACTTTTCTGTTTGTAAAGTTTAAACACATCTGAGCTTGATTTCTTAATTTCTGGGGATAAAAGTCACATTTTTATTAAATCAGGTCCCATCAGGTGCTGCTCTGAACCGTTACTGTTTTTAATCTGCAAATCTAATATTTGACTCCTTTTGTTATGGTTTCAGGAATATTTTTGCGATTTTAAAGTCTGAATGGTATTCCTAGAAAACAACCGTCTGATTTGAGCGGCAGATCAAATACCTCCTCAGTCCTCTGAAGGGGGTAAACAAACATCATCAGGCCGTAAAACTTGCCGTTACCTTCAGGGAGTTGTGGACGGCGGACTCCGGCGGGTAAACGATGAAGTGGCGCAGCGTGAAGCCGAAGCCCTGCGACGTTCGGCGCAGGCGCAGCGTCTTCGGCCCCGGCCAGGAGAACGGCTCCTCTTCGGCCCCGGGCGTAACGGTGGCCGACGTCTCGCTCTGATCCCGCCCATCCTTCTGCTTTGCCTGAAAACACAGAAATAAACAGGATAAAGTGTTAGAATTGATCTACGGGTGAAACAAAATCAGAACGAGCGCTCTGTCACTTTAAATCCAATTAAAAAGCTGCTGGAAACGCCCCCCCATCTCTACGTTTACACTTGCACAGGAAAATGGCTGCAAACAGATGCTCAATTATACAAATGTGCATCTTTGAAAAGCAGAAGTGGAGCATCCTGCACAACCAAAAAGAATGCAGCAAGTAGTTTCTAGATGATAAGTCAACAACAAAACTCTTGCCTTTTCTGGCAGCCATTGTACAAACGTGAAGGAAAATGATCCAACATGCTGGAACTCAGCTTGTGTTGCTAGGTAACAGACTGGTAGGAAGGAAAGAAGGAGGGAAGAAAAGAAGGCAGGAAGAACGAAAGGAAGGAAGGGAGGGAAGACAGATCTTTGTCTTTTCCAACAGCCAGTGAAAAAGAAGTTTGTTCTTTTTCTCCAAAGTAATCTCTGATTTTTATTTGGTAAGAAGATCACTGTGTCGGTTTCCTTTTCCTTAAAGAAAAATTTATTTGTTTTAGAAATGACCAGAGGTGACGTTAGTGGAAGATGTTTTCACTGTGAATCATCTGAATTCAATTAAATTCAAAAATTATTTATTTACCCCAAAGGGGAATTAAATGTTGTACCTCGTAACTTTCTTCAAAAAGAACGTTCTCTAACACTGAATCGTTCAAACGTTTTAACATAAATGCGTAAATGGTTGAACTGAAATCACTTGGCGCCAAAATAAATACATAAAAAATTAGGATCATAAGCAACAAAAAAAATGCAACCTATTGTTTTTTTAAAATGCTTATCTTCATGTAAGGAGCAATGTAATTTCAAAAGTTTTAGTCATTGAAGACGTGAGACATAAAAGAATCTTTCATTAAAAGAGAAGCAAAGAACCTAAAATATTTATGAGGATCCATTATGTTCAACTATTTTTTTTATCTAATGTAAATGTAATCTATTATCCACAACAGCAGGTTATTATTTCTTGATTTAAAATGTTTTGTTTAATTAACGGTCAGCGGATGGATTTTTGTGTTTTTATTTAACATGAAACTGGAATGAAAGCAAAAGATGGTGATTTAAAAATGATGAGCATTTTGTTGGATAAAATGTTTCCCATTTATGGTTTTCATTTTCATCAGATCATCTTTAAATTTTTCAAAAAAGGGCCCATCAGTTGCGTATTTAATGCGCCAGGCTTCCTTCATTCCTGAGTCGTGGCTGTGGAACGAGCAAAAACAATAATTCTCAGAACCTCATTGGTGACAAAAATATAAACCTGAATAAAAAAGCAGAATCCTGTTATGCAGCAGCTCCTCTCTCTCACACAGTGTGACGTCGCCTCCACTTCTTCTCACTCACAGCAGAAAAACAATATGACTCATTATATTCTTATCTCACTGCTATTAATTAAAATAGAAATTTTACTTTCTAATTATTGTAATCTAATCAAGAAGTCATGAAAAGCTGAAGAGTTAAATGGATGCTTTCGCCTTTACTTCATTGCTAGAGCTCATTAACAACCTGATGAAAACATAAAAAACACACTCAACACTGGGACAAGTTCTGTTTTTCAGGAGTTTCTGTAAAATAGTTTGTTTTGAAGCTGCGAAACGTTGAGTAAAGCCGGGGGAAACGTCGCCGTCTGACCTGCACTCATATGGCTTCAGTTATTGCTCAATTTTCTGCGTGTTTTCATGATGACAGACTTATCTTCTACATTCCTACTGTAGCGGACAAAAGGAGGAAAAAACAGCTAGCCTCAGGCTCGGCTGCAGGTCTCTTGCGTAAGAACTGCCTACATAACAAAACACGTGCAGAAAGTTTGGACCGAGTCGGTCCTGCATAGAGCTACAGCTGAGCTGACTTCCCTCCTTCACAGAGGGAAATTTTATATGTTTTAAATAAAACTTTTACATGCGGAGTGGGGAATAACGCTACATGAAAATGCTGAATTTTTTAAATTTTGCATTTTTATTTTCCGTTTTGTTGCAGATATGTTTATATATTTGAGCTCTTTCTACTAAAAATGGACGATAAAAGTCTTCAGTTTGGTGATTTGGTTCCATTTTATTTGTTGTTGTGTTTATTATTTTGTGATATCAAAAATATCTTCCAGTTCTAGTGTTAAAAGTTCAGTGATTTTTTTATCCTTTTTTGAAAATGGTCTCAAAATAATATTATTGTTAATCGCAATAATTTCTGGGAGAAATTATTGGCCAGAAAAGTTTGATATAATGTAATAAATTAGCTTGGTGATAAATTGTCCCAGAAGTTATTGCGATAAATGATAATACTGTTCATTGAGACCATTTTCAAGTAATATAATGGTAATGGCAGAATAATAAAGAGCAATAAACTTCTAATTAATATTTACCAATGGAACTGGAACAAAATATTCAAAACAAAAAAAACCCCCAAAACAACAGAAACAACAAATAAAATGCATTATAAACAAATACAAAATCAAAATAAAGAGGCTGGTTTAGACCAATGAACCAGACTGAAGACTTTTTTTAATTTTTAAAGAGAAAGAAAAAAGAAAAATGATAAATCATGCAATTAATTGATTTATTGCTTGTTGCAGCTGCTTCTTTAAGCTTTAATTTCCAATATTTTCACCAGGTTCTTCAAACATGGCGACAAAAAGCAGAGAAACAAATGCATGTTGGGTTCTCTGGATTCTCCTTCTCAACACATCAGCAGGAGATTTTCTGTTTCTTTCAGTCACTGAAACTGAACATGAGCCGCGTCACGTCCATCATCAGCGCTGGCTGTGCGTTAGCCACTAATGCTAACGCCGCCGCTGCCGCTCTGCATGTCAGGCGGCGGCTGATGAAGAGGGAGGGAGGAAGAGGTTCGGTCTTCGGTCCCAGAGGAGGAGAGAAACTCCTCTGGTTAAAATTTAAAGAGAGTTTGGATTAAATACATCACTTACCGCTACAAAAACACTGAATTATTCATTTCTCCCCTATTAACTTTTTCACGTTTTACTGGGAGTTTATGGGATAAATGAGAGAAAAGTAGCAAGAATATTACCAGTTTCTAGCTCAGATTCAGTAAATATAAATTTGAGAGTCTTTGTGACTTTGACTGGACCAAACTTCAGGAGCTTCATCTATCTTTCCAGTAACTGACCAGTATAGTCCAAGTATATGAGCTGGAAGAATCTCCAGCAGGAGGAAGGAAGGAAGGAAGGAAGGAAG